>VNWY01000551.1:0-37926 GCA_009869845.1 Pseudachorutes palmiensis | reverse complement strand
TTGACAATCCTACTCATCCTTTAAATGAATCATTTGCAAACTATCTCCAAACTGATAAAATCCTTCCCTTGAAAGTTGACCTAAATCAAAACAGCTTTAACTGTAAAGTTTCGAGTTTGCAAATTATTTATTATTATAAATGAACGTTCTGTGTGTGACAAGAGCGATTGGTTGGATCTTCATCTTACAATTAATTCATTATTACTGCGTCTATAACAGAAATAACTGGATTCCTTTTAATTGAATTTGGATATTTTTTGTCTTTTCTGTAGTAAATTGCAATACAAAACGTAACGACACTTTAGCAGTCTTAGTGTTTTAGAACCAACAGCAACGTCGTCAGCGTTTCCAGGTGCTTTAGATTTTCGGCATTTGTGCTTCATGATTCGATCGAGAAGGAAAAGGACAAGAATCTGATGAATTGATGATTAATTTAATGTTCAAGAATTTTGGCAAAATTCAATAACCTCTTAGTCTAAAGGCAGGTGCTGCTAGGAATTAATTACGAGTGGATTTCTTTTCATTTTCCTTATTCTTTGGTTTAGTAATGTCAATCAAAATATGATTCCATAATTTGAGAATTTGAAAAAATCTTAAAAATACAAATTAGTCTAATAGTAAAGGTGTTTAGTTGAGAAGTGTTTACTATGAATTGACAAGTAAATAGTATCCGAGAAATCAAGTAGAAGCTCGAAAGACAGAATAAAAAAAAATAGTAAAGGTATGACCCGGGGAAATCAGGAGAAAAGGTACCCAGTTATTTAAAATGTCAAAGCAACCGACGCTGTTTGCATCAATAAATTACACTTTTAGGAACTTTTCATCAAAGTTTCACCAGAATTTCTATATACCTTGTAATTATTTCAGCTTTGCAGTTTGTAACTTCAGGAAAATGGCTGATGCCCCAGGGAAGTCGAGCAAGCTCAAAGTAGCTTCTGTGTTGGGAATCCCAAATAAGCCAGTGAAGCTGTATCAAAAATTGGACACTGCCGTGACCTCTCCGTTGACAAATCCATTTCGAATTATTGGGGTAAACTGTCATTTCAAAAATAATTTTTTTTAACATTTATTCCCGTTTTCCTTTCACAGGGTTTTGGCAATCACAAGTTCCTTTTTGTATTCGAAATTCCTCAGTCAACTTGTCTCGAACTACTCCATGGAATCCCAAAAGAAAGGAAGGCTCCAGTGAATCCAGTCCTTGTCTATGACTTTGGGAGTCAAGTGGGCATTGACTTTGAGTTCCCAATGTAAAAAGATTTGCTGAAAAATTTTGAATTTGATGAGGACAAGGAATGCCCCATATTTTATTATTTTAGGAGTTTTGTCCTGTACCGCCTTCACAACTCACCATACCTCCATTTTCGTTCTGTTTTGAGCAATGAGAGAAAAGTCGAACAAGTTGTATCGATCCTGCAAGATATCAAGAAAAGCACGTTGAGCATTTCCGTCATTGACGACAAAGGGAGGATCCTGCAAGCTGAAAAACTGGCATTCTGTAAGCATTCTAAAACGCTCTTTGCTCAAGCTAAATGTTGCATGTGACCTTTTTCTAATAAGGTCAACGAGGTGCCAGGGGCGGACTATGCTTCAGAGTCAAGGACTTTATTTCCATTGGGCAGTTGCAAGCCGGAATGAAACCGTTGTTGACAACAAACGGAACGCTGATTTTGAGAATCGAATTCATAGGATCAAACTTGTCTCCTCAGTCTCAACTTGATGCTTCTAACGACGGAACTACGCAGTATGAATCGGATGTGAAATACCGAAACTTGCTTTACCAATTAGTCCGGGACGAAGAGTACAATTCATTCCTCCGAAGTTGGGCTAGCAATACAAAATTTGCAAATGTGAAACTCCGAATTCAAGACAAAAGCAGACACGTTTCTGTTCTACCGGCACATCGAGTTCTACTGGCCGGTAAGGGCCACTTTGATGCGTAAAAGCGTATATATTTTCAATACATTTTCCCAATATTAAGCACAAAGCGATGCCCTTGGTGGATACCTCAGACCAAACGAAGAAATCGTAGTTCTCGAAGGATTCCACCATTTCACTCTTCTCGTGACGCTGGATTACATTTACAGTGGAGAAATCCATTGCAATGACTTGGCAACATTAGTGAATTTAGCTGAAATCGGAGACAGATTGAAGGTTTACGGATTGAAGGACAAATGCGTTCGTGACATTATCATGATGTTCAACAATTCGGTTACAAATGTGAAGCATATCGCTGCTTGCTACAAACTTGGAGAAATGTTGAAGACGCCTGCGCTCCATGACAAAGCCCTTGAATGCTTTCGAGTGTAAGAAAATTATTTATACTCACCTTCCTTTGTTAACGGTGCTGTATGTTTTTAGAATGAAACATTGCGACAAATGCATTGACTTCCCGTATGCAAAAGCCCTGATGAAAGTAGCTGGCAGTGATGACGATGAATTTAACAAAATTTTGAATACGCTTTATGAAAAATCTGCTCCTGTAAGAGAACCTGTTGGAAACCTTGTCCAGCACCCAGCGGAAGAAGTAAAACTCATCGGGGTAAACGCTTGTGTAAATTTTGAAAGAATTTTTAAGAATTGATTGTTTCTTTTGTAGACGTCAAGTGAAAATTGGACTGGGTACATTTACGTCATTCCAGCACGTTTCAGTCAAATCATCGCCGAAGCTTGCCTTTCGAAAGCCATTGCAACCGAAGCATTTTCCTTGTTGCAAAACTTTGAAACTGAAGAAGGGTTAGACCTTAACTGTTCTTTGTTGACGGCAATTGTCTAAGCTTGATTTTCTTTTTAGATTTTTCGAATTTGTCAAAAATGATACCAATGGGATTACTCTACGTGTCACATCCATGACAGAAGAAGCAAATTCTTCCCATCCGGACGATGATGATTTGAAACGGAGTTTGCATTCGCTTAACCTTACCAAAGCAGATTACCTTTCGGTTATTGCTGAAAGCATTGGGATGACGTTAAAGGCATCTTTGTTTGACTCAAATGGTCGGATCCTTACAGCCAGTCTAACCAGAGGTCGGTGAATTTTTATAATTTAACTCCACGCATGCTCAATTCTTTTATATGATTCGTTTAGGAATTCTTGTTGATGGGAATTGTCATTTCTGGGAAATTGACTCCTTCATTACACAAGCGATGATGAAAACTTGGGATGGGAAGAATGAATTTCTCCTTCGTCTGTCATTCGGTGCTCCACAAATCCATCCGACGTTCCGAATAATTCCATCCGATGATGATCGCTACCTTGACTATCGAAAATACGATGCCGCTTTTCTGCAGAAAGTGATGACCGACCCATACACGACACGCTTGTTTTCTCAACTCGAGAAAGGCGCAGACTCCGATGGTGTGCTGACACTTGTCGGGAATAATCTGAAAGCAATTGCACGGACACCAGTACATGCTGTGATTTTATCAGGTTAATTTATATACAACGCATCTTCAAAAAGTAATTTTTTTTTATAATTTCTAATGTTAATTTCTTCCAGCAATGAGTTCTTACTTTGAGAAATGTTTCACAATCTCCCCCGAGCTTCAAGTCGAGTTGACTTCTTACAGCGCAGATGCAACAAGGATGCTACTCCAGTTCATGTATGGCCAAGACATTTCCCTCAGCGACATTGGCTTGGCGTTGGAATTAATTTCGGCTGGGGAACTCCTTGAGGTCAAAGGGCTGCGGGACAAGTGCATCGAGAAGTTGTGTTCATGTCAGTTGAATTTGGAAACTTGCATTCATCTTTATGAGATTGGAACTGGGACTCACTCAATCCCGTTGAAGGACATTGCAATTAAATTCTTCCGCAGGTGAGTTCATTCACAATTAAAATTAACTCATTTAAGCTTTAATTTCTCAACAGAAACAGAATGGCAGTGGACAAGTTTCAAGAATTCCAGGAACTTGTATATCGTCACCCAAGCATTGTGGAATTGATTAACGCTATGTGAAAATACAACACTGGATACTTCTACCAAATCTAAATTAAATGAGCAACCAGAACAGCTAAAACATTTTCGTTGCAAAGTTTATTTGGTTGGAGCGACGTTGATATTTTCTATTTTCATTTGCTTTGTTTTAGTTCGTACAAATGATTGCGATCAATCAGCGATAGGCTCCTGGAGTTTTTGATTTTTCAAGGATTTTTGAAGTTTCGGGAAAGACATTAGGTTGAGCTGTGAGGTCCGACTGAGGCACAAATAATTGAAAGTACCGAGCTTTCACGAGTCCGATCTGATTCTGGAGGGAACGGTTTCGGTCACGGGTGGATTCCAGCGCTTCCATCAGTTCTTCAATCTGACGCTTGAGTCGAGACGTACACTAAAAACACAAAACTGTGTAGAAGATTAGAAATGATTCATCTCATTTGGACTAACGTCATTTTTCTCTCGCCGCATAGCCAGAGTTTCCTTTGTTGCATTTTCAAGCTCCGCTTCAAGCTCAGCGATTTTGTCTTCAAGAAGTAGCAATTTGTATCCTTCTTTCTCTTTTGCTCCAGAATCGGTCTCAATTTTTGACTTGATTTCGGCCTCCTGGGTAAGACTTTTGGTCAACATGGCCATTCTGCGCAATAAAACAAAAATGGCCACGTAGAAATTTTTAGAAAATTCGTGACCTACCGCAACTCTTTATTTTCAATTTCCAAGCGCTCCAACTTGTCAAGTAGCGTTTCATTTTTGCCTTCTGACGACACTAGTCTTGAGCGAGTGGCTTCCAAATCCTTCTCTAAGCGTTTGACCTAAGGTAAGAATGGATTTTTGAAAAGGTAAAATAGGTTAATTTTAATTGAAGGTAACCTCGTTCTGCGCCATGTTTAATTCAGTCGTGCGAGCTTGGAGACTAGCTTCAATGGAAAACTTTGCATGTAATGATTCATTCAGACGTTCTTCAGTGAATTCCAAAATTTCAGGCAAATGCCCCAGATCCTCCATTTGAGTCTTCATATTTGATTTGAGGAATTTAATGTCATGGTCATTTTGAGACTCAATTCGCTTCATTACTCGCTTCATCTCTTCATACTCAGCGGTTTGCTGCATAAGCGTTTTGTGAAGTCCGCGAATCTAAAAAAACACAATTTTAACATCGAATAATCATACCTGTGAAGTGGACTAATTAGACTAACCTTATCCCTATAGTAAATTGTGTCCACCATAACCGTTGGATTCATCTCAGCAAATGCAGAAGATCGACATTTACGGCTCCGAGACTTTTTGGCTTTTCGTTTGCTTTGTGGTTCACTCTTCTCATATTCTGACACCAAGGGATCAGGCTTTTCCGTTGGAACAGGATCCAATTCGTCTTTGTCTGCAAAAAGAAGTTGTGTTGGATCGTCGAATCCATCAAAGTCAGCTTCGACATCGGTGTCATCTCCATCTCGGAAGTTGCAAGATTTCTCTTTCACCAAACTGGAGGACTGCTCTGCCAGAAGCGGAAGATTAATTGAGGTAGATGATTCCTTAGTTGACTTGATTGATTCTCGTGATTTTGACTTTTCTGAGCGATTTTCATTTTGACAACTCGAATTTCGACTCTTCTCATTGGTCCGGCTGGACTCTCGGCTTTTCAAGATTTTCTGGATGTAAGTGTAGGAATCATCAAAGTGCTGGAGGTTATCTAGAATTTCACTCCGAAGGTTTTCCAACGATTCGACATCCGCTTCATCCGTTTTCCCAGACTAAAAATGCAACGATTAATCCCGGCTACGTAGATTAATTGTCAAAATTAGCTCACTTTTTTGATACTATCAATTGAATTTCTAAGTTTCGCTACATCGTTTGTGGTTTGTACAGCAAGAACATTTGCATTCTCAAGCTCACGGAGTAAAGTAACATCACAGTCCAGGACATTCTTTTCCCATAATTGAAAGACTTCCGCTCGTCGCTTGTTCAAACATGCAGTCTAAGGAAACCCAAATTACATAATTTAGTTGTTTATATTACGAGTTATTTTCATGACTTTTTTCTTACCACATTTACCAGTGAATCTTTTGATTCCAGTTTGAACCCTGTCATTTTCCTATCATCGTATGAATGTGATCGGCGCTTCTTGGTTCTTCCACGCTTCACTTTCTTCTGTTCAGCCATTTGAATCAGAGTTTTTACATTGCCACTGGTACCAGCGGTTTCCGGTTTTGCAAAACTTCCAGGTTTTTCGTAAGGGTCTACTTGGGTATCCATTGAAGTTGCGTAAGAGCGTGGATGTGAGCGTGGCTAGTAAGAAAAGTAATCTGTTAACAAGTATGTTGCTGATTATAAACTACCTTTGCCGAACGTCCAGGAGCAGGTACCCACGGTTCTTTCAAAAGTTCACTACGTCGACTAGTGCGTGGTTGGATTTGCTGGAGCTGCGATTGTGACGATGGTTCATCCTCTGAGGTCAGAGTTGGGAGGTCAATTCCAAAGTCACCACCACCGCTCTTCATCCATTGGGACATTGCGCTTCTGTAACAATTAATCAACAATTTAATTAAGAGACAAAGGATTTCGTGTTCATAAGTGGAAGAATAAAGCGTCCTTTTCTCCCTGCAGAGAAAGTGGAAAAATTGAGCCAAATTCAAACCTCCAAACTTTCTCCGCTTTGTTTTTCTCAAAGATTTACAAATATTTGACATTTGACCTTGTAATTGTGTCATTAATTTAACATTTAATTAATCAAAATGGTTGGAACTCATCCTCAAGTTGTGCCCCCAATCGATCCAAATGAGTTCTTTAACTTATTGGAATCCAACCAACCTACTGTTGTTGCGGACATTAAGGAAATGATACAGGAATACATGAACACACGTAAGTGACAGTAAACTAAGTACTCTTGCTAACACTTGACATTTGACCTTTGTAGTTAAGGATCCATGGTTGGTGAATGGACTTTTTGACTACTACCTGCAAACAAACTCGAGCAGATGCGTGGAGATGCTCCTCGGAGTTTCACGAGAGCCACACGACAAATTCTTGATTGAAATGTATGTCCAAGTTAATCGTTGAAGGTGGTAAATTATCCTGGAAATTATGAATGATTCCCTGAGCCGGCGGCGGGCGGCGTGTTTTGTGTACACGTTGCTTGTGTCTGCGATTCTCTTGGCAACGAAAAAATCGATAAATCTTCAATCGTAATGGAGTTCTAGACGATTGTTTTAGACTCTGGATGGAATGTTAATATGAATAGCTTTGTTAATGTATTTTGTGTTGTTTTTAGAATTCTGGAAGGTCTGAGAACCCCACAACATCGTAAAGCGAGCTTAACTTTCCTGGGGCATTTGATTCGGAAGCAACCTTCGTGGCTCTATAAAATACATCTTGGTCTAATGAAGGAATTAATCAACATTTTAAAAGTTAGTCTGGTATTTGATGAATTGAATGCTTCTTGATTTGAATATTTCAACGCTTTATTTTTTGAAAAAGGTTGACACTGATATTGTCGTATTGATGACTGGACTTTTGGCAATTACCAGCTTGTTACCGATTCTTCCGGTATACTTGATTAAGTACACCAACGAAATATTTGAAATATTTGGGTAAATATTTTACTTTTTTGTTATATCATACGGATGTGAACATTTTTTGTGTGTTACAGACGACTGACGGTTTGGGCCCATACTTCCCATAATATTCCAGAAGAACATATTTTACATCTTCAAGTCGGATTGTACTCGCTCTTTCACCGACTTTATGCAATGTACCCATGTAATTTCTTATCATACTTGCGACACACATTTGGGAATATTGACAAACGAGGTGTTTTCACGAACACAATCAAGGTAACCTTTGATACTCGCGAAGCATTCTAGTCTTGACTTTCATATTTTTTTCAGCCTATGCTAGAAACAGTGAAAATGCATCCAATGCTCGTAACTGCAACAAAGGAAGGCGAATTATCCACCACAAGATGGAAAACTAAGACGTATGATGATATCATCGCGGAGTGTGCCTTGGTGTCACTGGATGTTTTGGAGTCAGGACTACCTGAGGAGGTCAATCCGATTCAGTTGCGTCCGAAACCTTCAGGTAACATTGGAAGTTGGCCTGGGGGAGGTGAGCTTTGGCTGTTTGAGAATTAGAGGATTACGAACTTGAGTCTAAAGATCTTTTTTAAAAGGCTGAAGGTCGTTTTTATTTTTTCTAGACACGCCAACCCCTATTCTGCGAGCACCAGTTTCAAGTGTGATTCAGCAATCACTCGCCAAGTCCGAAATGACAGATTTGTCAAGTTTAGCGACACTCATGGAAGACTCTGCTCCGCCAACTCCATCTTCGTTTGCGAGTTCAGTGACGACCCCGCACGGTCATCCAATTCCTGTCGCACCAATTGTGAAGCCAGTTTCTTCTCCTCCTGAGACAGCAATGGAAGCTACGCCAGAAAATACACCGATGCAAACACCGGTCAAAGTAATGTACTCATTCGATATCATTACTCACAACGCTGAATTTTTGTTTCTGTGATTTATAGTATTCAGTAATTAATTTGCCTCCACTAATTTGACGCTGTATTAATTTTGTTTCTTTTGTTTTCCATTTGTTGAATTTTTGTGCGTCCTGCTGCACGTTTAGGATAAGCACGTGGTTACGCACTTGAGAAATCCGACTTCACCGGCTGTGAAGCACTTGAATTTTGGGAAAACTCCACCAGGCTCGGTTCCTTCCTCACCAGCTCCACACACTGCTGACTCAACCAGAAGAGACTCGATATTCGATTCTGCCATTGCGAGGAGGGATTCGCTTTTAGTTGGAAGACTAGAAAAGGTTCACGGATTTTTACTCGTTTTTAATTCACCGCTTTTTTGTGTGGTGTTATTAATTTTGGCGATGCCAGTTAAAGCAGCAAGTGAATAATTTCCATTTCTTTGTCGTAGATAATGCTCGAGCAGCAGCAACAATTACCGACAGGAGGAACGGTGATACAGCTGAGAGATGAACCATCAAGAAAACCAGTGCCTCTTATCCTTAGCAGTGAAACCGCCACTGGATCTGTCAGCGCTTCTGGAAGCGTAATATCCACATCCATTATCGATGCTGTGGTTGGTTCATCTGGAAATGAAAACATCAATCCGCTCCATGGACCACTCACTCCAATGCTTGGTTCCTTCCCACACCATGACATGAACATGGAAATTATCGACGACATTTCTGACGTAGATGAGCTCAAAAATGAAACAGTGCCGATGCCGGATAAAAAGTAAGCGATTTAAAAAAATCCTTCATGTCGTGGGAATTAATATTCATTTTTATTTCAGGTCGTTGATTGCATTTGCACAGAAAGTTCGCCGGCTCCGATTCTACAGCCATTGTACCGATGGTGCAACAGGTGGTGGAACATCTCCTGGAAGCTCTCCATCTTCTTCATATCTGGCTGGTCACCGTGTGAAAAGATCCTTGTCATGTCCAGATGTTCACAAGAAAAATACCGATTTGGCAGATTCCGTTGACGGAGTTCAAACACCTTCGAATCTACTAGAGCTATCAGAGGAAACATCAACTCCGAAAGTGGAAACTGTTCAAACGTACGAGCACTTGTTCGAAAGCGTGTTACCAAGTTTCCTTCAACATCCTGGAGAAATTACTTCACAAATCGAATCACCACATCGCCTCCTTGATCTTTGTATCACTAAAGCTGCAGCGCTTCACGGTATCAGTGGTAAAGGAGATGACGTGACCCTTTTGAGAGGACAAGTGGAGCTCCTTCACGCACAACTTTTATTCGAACGTCACCGGCGAGAGGCACATGCGTTGAGGAATCGAAGTCTGGCGAAAAGATGTCGTGTCATCCAGCAGCAAGAAGAGAGGAACCAAGCACTGGTAATGTTTAAAATAAACTTTCCCTTGATTTCATTTCATATTAGTAATCTTGCCGTCTTTCCTAAATAGGGAATCCAATTGAGCACTCTTGAGCAGGAAATTTCCCTGTTGAAGAACGATTTGGTTACACAGCGTTGTGCATGTAGCATGCGGGAAAAGGAATACCAGCATACAATTACCACATTGCAAGCAAACGCTGCAGAATTAGTGAAGGAGATTCGTTTGCTAAAAGACCAGAAAGTTCAAGATTACTCCAACCATACCAAACTATCTGGAGAATTTCAGTCCTTGCAGAAGGTAAGGGTTTCAAAACTGGTTTAAAATTGGCCATTGAAAAAAACATTTTTGTGTCAATCTTTTTTAGGAAATTGACCAAAAGAAGGCGGACATTTTCCAGTTGGAAAATGAAATAAAAGACTGCAGAAGATACGTCTCTTTAAACGCTCAGTTGAAATCCGCCTACGAAACTTCACAAAAGGAGATTCTCCTCTTGGGTGAATTATATCGGAAGCAGCAGGAGTTCTTGATCCAGCATGAATCAAATCGTTACATTCTTCATGAAATGGAGGACCTTCGTCTCACTTGCGAGCATGAAATCTCAAGTAAACTTTTCCTAATTTTTAATTTCTTTTCCGTTAACCAATGTTTTTCACAGCGTTGAAAGATGCATTACACACGAAATCATCCCAAACGGAAGCAGCTCTGGGCCTGATCAGAGATTTGGAAGTAGAGATGAATAAAAAGGACGAGGTTATTTTGCGTCATATCAAAATGCTTCATGATGCCGGTTCCGAATATGGAATACAAATCAAGGTTTAAAAAAATCTACTTTAAGCTTCAAATTCAAACTAAAAAACCAATCTCTTCTCAGGCACTGGAAGACAAGTACGAATCTATCAAAGCAATTAACCACCGTTTGGAACTGGAAATTCTAAATCTCCAGCACCAACTCACGCTCAAGGCCTACGCATCCAGCCGAAACAATTCAGCAGGGCGACGAATCTCCCCTGCCAATGGCGATTCACCGCATAATAGCAATAACTCGGATGTCGACAGTGCCGCGAGTGCTGGTGGATTTCAGCTCAGTCCGGAACAATCAATGTTTATTTTCGGCAGCCCTCAGTTCGGTCCTCCTGCAATGGAGATGAATGATTTGCAACGGGTCATTGGGGATAGTGAAAGCGACCGTACTCAGCACAGTCCTCGTCGAAGCAGTGGCAGAGGGGGAGGAGGGCAAGGAAGTTCAGCAGGTACTTCCAGGATGAACAGCAATGTTTGGTAAACACAATCCCCATAATGATTCAATTTCTTCTTGTAAATTGGGAGGACTGTGAAGCTGTGAAATTAAAAGGATCTGAGGAGGAACCTCGTTGATCTTTGGGAAGTCAAGTTTAAGTACAGTGGAAAGAATCTTCATAAGGATGGCACGGCCATCCCGTATATTTTGGTTATTAGAGCATTGCTCAAACACAGTTTATTTTACGTAATAGTGTGCTTGGCTGATTTTTTCTCCGGACCACTGCCCATTGGCACCTGCCCTGTGCGAGTTAAAATTCCGAAACGGAATTTCCTCAGTTCCCCGAGCACAACGTTATCGCTCAAGTGAACATGAGTTGACATTTGTCAATCGAAGGTCAATGATTCTGTATGAGGTGATAACACCATTAGGCAATTGAGCTTTATGTGATTATCGATTCCAATAATCTGTCAGACAATAGGCTATTAATTAGCCCCTCATCGAGGAAGTCACGTCTAACGTTGTCTCCTGTAAATGGTGTCACTGGACCATGTCCATGTCCACACATGTCAGTTGGCATCTGTCATTGAATTACACACGATTAGATTTGGGTTTGAACTTCCTGTTCTAACCTTCCTACGCCCATTATAATCCCTTTCAATAACGAACCATTGAAGCTTAAATTGGAGTCTAGGGAACACCGTAGTCCGCAGTAGTCCCGACTCCACCGTCCACGACGCTTTGCTTCCCTTGAATCTCTGGGAACTTTTCTCTGTAAAAGGAGGCTATTGTCTACGTAGTATTGGCCAATAAGATGGCGGCAGATGGGGATTCACCAACAACCGCAGAGCGATACTTGAGCGATTTCGAAAAGTAAGAGACGACATTCATTTGTTTTCCACAAATTACATTCTGAGGTTGATGACCTTTGTATTGTTTTTCAGCAAGAAGACAGAATTCCTGATTCTTGGGCGCCTGGCTTCGATGAAATTGTTCCATGAAGGTCGTCTTCAAGAAGCAAATAAAGTTTGCGACACACGTAATTGTTTCCAGACTTTTTTATGCATGCTTTGATTGAATGGCGACGGAGCTTTTGATTTTATAATTATTGGCTACAAGGAAAAGGATGTGATTTATTGCCCTGGTTTATTGACATACCCTGCCTCTGATTATGAGCTTAATTTCCTTTTTATTACACAGTGCTCGTGGTTGACCCGAGTGACATTGACACCCAAGATTTGAAAGACCAAGTCCACTATTTCATTGAGCACCCAACGGAATTCGACCCTGCAAAAGTGACTCCAGTTCCAAATGGAGGAGGCAACAATCCTGCTCGTTTGCACCGGAGCGTTTCTGAGCGACGACCACGAAGCAGAACAAATCTTTGGAGCAGCGGGTCTGGGACAAGCAATGGGATTATGAAATCGCCACCGGTCGTGGATGAAACAAGTGGAGACGTTTTCTTAACCCCGACTGCCACTAATGGATCTGGACTCCACCGGAGCCAATCAGACTGTTCCAAAAACACAACCAGTCAGCAAATGGAACGGACAGTGAGCGTCATGCAAAAAATCCAATGCTTTGAAAAGCAGACCCGTAAGTTACATGGCTCATGTTTACTAATTGAGGATTTCGGTCTTGAATATTTAAATTATAGGAAAGATTGGAGGAGGGAAAATTCTGGGGAAACTACCATCGCCTGCGACTTCGCCCTTGAAGCAGCAAAAGTCAAACACCTCGAGTACAACTAATGGAAATGGCGTTGGCTCCGAAATTAAGATTGAGAGCAGCACTGGCACCGAAATTAGGATTACGAAGCTTTCCAATCGGACGTATTCCCTGTCATCGGCTCCATCCGAGGTTCATGAACTTCATGAACATGTTGATAAGCAAATGGAAGTTGTGAAGAGCCCTCAAAGAAATGGTGACGCATTAGTGGTCAAAACTGAAATCAAGAGCCCTAGAAATGGTTCAACTGTAGTCATTTGGACTGCCCTTGGAATGACCGGTGAGTTTATTTTTAGTAGTTTTTCAAATGGGCGTTTGGATAATGGTGTTTTTTTCTTGTTTTTAGTTAATGACGAATTACGTAAGCAGCTTGAGGTTGAATTCTTTGCATCGCCGTTGCTGATTTCCGCCTGCTTTGCTACATTTGACGGAGACATTTTTGGATACTCTCCGTCGTGTCGAGCAACCAGGGATGAAATCAAGACCGTCGTCTTTGGAATGTTGAAGCGAGAGTACATTACCTCATCCAAGGTCACCCTTGGCAATGTCACTTACTCCTGTCTCTCTGCAACTGGACATGTCGTGCGAGCTCGGGAAGGTAAACTGGGAATTAACTGCACCACTTTCAAGAAGGCTGTGATAATTTGTTTCTACTCGCATCCCGTTTTGCCAAAGCCAATTGGCAAATTAGTTCAGCATATTGAAAAGTTCATGTCAGACTTTGGGTATTGAAAATAATGTGCAAATTCATTCCAGAACAAACTAGTCCCTTCCGGATTTGTCCTTCAAGTTCAATTTCTCGGCTAAAAGCGTCAAGGTCGCTATTCTCAAGAAGTGTTTTTCATAATTTTAGTTAAGTAATTAATCATCTTAAATCGTAAAAGCTCAAATGCCGCTGTTTCTACCCAAAAAAGTAAGCAGCAGCATAATTTATATGATTCCAGAAACTAATTTATTCTCTCCATTCGCAAATCGAAATCATTTCAAAATAAAATTATTTTGCAAGCAAAAACGCATAAACTTCACGCGTTCCCAGTCTGTAATTCCCAACAGTTTAGCACAAGTGAATTATTTTTAAAAGTTGTTATTCTCACGCTCAGTTTCCGTGTTTATTTCGTAAGAATGTTTCATAAAAATGATCATTTCTTCATTTTCTTCCTTATATGCGTCAGAACTTAAGTTTACAGTGGCTATGCGCAGGCTTACCAGAAGCCATTTGAGACATTTTTAAACTTTTAAATTGAGTTAGAATTACAAAGATCACAAGTGGTAAAAGTGTGATTGGAAATCACAAGAATTCGGAACATTATTTATAAATTCGGGCGAAAGAGCTCGTAGGAATTTCACGTCTTGAAGTAGTTGAATGTCGTCCCCACGGGTGTAGTGGACAAGAAATTGTTGTTAATTTTGTTAGAATCCTTTAGAATCCTGTGACTTCCTCTCCACGTGTGAAGAATGTAGAAGCACGACAGCCACATGATGCAAAGGGTGAAGAGCATCAAAATTCCAAAGAAACCAATCCATCCTATGATGCCGTCAGTCGTCTCTGACAAATAAGTCCACTCCATCGTATTCTGAAAAATATGAACAAAATATTTCCATGCAAATACGAAAATTAATTTGAATGACACTCACTTTATAGCTGAGTTACGGCTTTGAATTTTTTCACAGGAGAATTCAGAAGCGAAGCGAAAAAATTTCTGACAGAAATCCTAAACGCTCACTAATGGTTGATGAAGTTCCAAAGTTCTATGGAAGACTGAAAGGATTCTGGCACACGATGCTTTAGCTTGACCGACGACGTGACGCTTCAGTCTCCCTAAAGTTTGTGTGAAGCTATGCCGTGGGAAATGCCCAATGTCACTTCTCAAAAGGAAGAATGGGGATGAGGATGCTGAAGTAATCGACTGTAACTAAAGTTAAATAACCTTCAGAGTTTCAACCCCTCAGCAAAGAAAGGGAAAAGAAGTCTCGCAGGTGTGAGAGGGATGATCAGCGTGTGTGCAAAAAATTGCGGAATTGCTAATTGAGATTTAAGGACAAGTTGACGTCAAAGCACGTATGCGTGAAAAGGAAAACCAATGTCGACGGATTAGCCTAATTTGCAATCATGTCGTTTATGAGTCACGTGCTCAATTCCCAATCCCACTGCTATTGGTTATGGAAGTAAATTATCGTTTTGAATTTGCATTCCGAGTGGAATCTTTTCAACAGGGATTAACCTTGTAAATGTATTTGAAAAACAAAATTATCCCTTGCATTCATGGTCTTTGTCAATGGTCAAGCACAGGGGCTAATTTTAGATGTTTTGAAAAGGTTATGGGCAATTCAGGGCCAGAGAGGTCATTTTGTTTTTCATCTTCAATGGATACATTTTTTAGTTTTCTCTGCAACAAATGTTTTCGCAAGTTACATGGACTCATATATGCAATGACTAAACTGTTCAGATGCTTTGAGCATGTAAATTAATTAATAATGATTAATCTTTCTTAAGTCTTTGTAACGAATGTTGTTTGCCTTTCCTTGAGACGATTTCGAAGACAAAAGGAATGGTGGCCTTCGTCTTCCAAGGTTCTGAGTAACAAAATCATACGAATTGAGGTAAACAATCTCTTCTGAGTCACCCACATCTGTAACTAATGTTAAAATCAAGCATAAATTATCCAATGACCAGTGGGTAAAATTAATTTGATGATTACTTCAGTTCTCACTGTCATTTACGATTTTCAGGTCACATCGCTGTGCCTGTGATTTAAAAACAAAGATTTGGGATTTATATGGGAACTTTTTTGAGAAAAAATTATACGAATTCTCATGTGAAAAATTGATGCGTGTGTTCAGAAATCTGAATTTTTATTTTAGAATTCTCATAAAATGGTAACAAACTTACAAAGTTTTACTAAATAACGCGGATGCGACATTTTAACAAAAGCGTTAGATTTCCTAATGCTTGTTGTCAGCTTCTGCGATTTTGTTTTGCTTCCGTTTCGTTTTCTGGATTCTGAAGTAGAGCAAGGTTAATTGTCATGACGCGGTTGCAGTTCAGTTGCACTGTGCCATTTTTGACCTGCTGTCACTTTGACCGTCTTCCAGCCTAATTTTAATAAGATGAAAGACTTTTTAAGTAAGAATGCTTCTTCATTAGTCTTCTCCAGACAGTTTTAATTTGAATGAATTGCTGCTCTCGCCCATCCTCATCCGCCAATGCACCATCTAAACCGATATAAC
Organism: Pseudachorutes palmiensis; assembly: GCA_009869845.1. NCBI lineage: Eukaryota > Metazoa > Arthropoda > Collembola > Poduromorpha > Neanuridae > Pseudachorutes > Pseudachorutes palmiensis. The sequence continues at coordinate 21,941 of VNWY01000551.1, read as the reverse complement.
TGTCACACAAAACAGATCAATCTAGCCCGTTTAATTTTCAGATTAGGTCAAATGACTAAATAATTTTCTTTGTGCAATCCTTTTTACTATAAAAACCGTCTTAAAATGAACATTGAGGTGTCATTTGTGCCCTTTCTCTTAAAAGAAGAAAGCCTACTTTCTCCCAGCAGCAACTAAAGATGGTTTTCACCACAGGCAAGGTTAATCTTACGGTGCTACTAGTAATGTTGATCTTTACTATCGGAGTTAGTGCTGATTCTGGACTCGGTAAAACTGTTGACATACCCTTAGGATAATTTTAAAAATTAACATAGCCTAATTGGCTTATGACTCAATCGTTTGCAGATCGGAGAGAATTAGCCATGTGTGGGAGAATGGTTGATGCTGGGAGATGTACTTGGGGACCCTGCACACCGACAGAGTGGGTGAGCGCAACCGCAGGTTGTGCGACTGGCGCCATTCTTTGCGGCAATGCAACTCCGTGTCCAGGAGGTTGGCAACTTCGGTGTTGTGTTTTGCCAGTTGAAAACAACATTGCCCTCTGGAAACGGGGAGTGGATAAATTGAATTAAAACTTCGAAAGAAAATACCTGTCATGTTCTTCGTTAGCTTCTAGTCATCCAATCATCGTGTCATTGCAATTGCGATCCATAACCTGATTAATAATGTACCTAATTCCTAATTATTGCCCGAATTACGAATAATCTTTATTTTCAACCTTGGTTTTTGTTTAAAAAAAAAGTTCAAATTCAACTGAATAAAAATCTCATAAATTGGATTGAGAACCCCCGTTTCTGAAATTAATATTTACGAGCGCTTGGTTGATATAAATCCATGCATGAAAATACTTGCTGGTACGTTGAACTTGAGATTTCTACAGCTGCTACAGACATTCTTCCGTTTATTTAAATGAGAGTTAATTATTTTCCGTGCAGGGATATGCTTGTCCCTTCATGCAAAATGAATGAGCGATAAGGGACATGGAGACTCTTTAATTAGAATTTGACCTTTTCTGTTCTTTTGTCCATTTTCATGCATGAGGACAACGGCCTTAATCTTTAAATAAGACTGTCCATTTGAATAAAAATACAAAGCAGTACCATATCCGAGGTTATAAAAGGACTGACTCCTGCTCCAGTTCGACATCATTTCAGATTTGCTGGTCCTTGAAACTAACTACTAAACAATAATAAATCAAAGTCAATTATTAGGTAAAGCAGCGGCAGCCTTATTATTTAGCAGCAGCAGCAGCAGCAGCAGCAGCTCACAAGGTGCAGAAAGTCAATTTGAAACTTCAACAATTAATCAAGGTTTTAGGCTGAAATTAGTTTTTGTTGTAAATCATTAGGAATAAAATGGTGCCGCCAACGCCTCCGCTAACGAACGCTCAAATCGTTCAAAAGTTTAGTGAAATTGACGACCGGCTGGACCGTATAGAGCAGCTACAAATTCTCCAGTTTCTAATGATGAGCAAAATCTCAGCCCAACTGGCACACATCTCAGCCCAACTGGCACACATCTCAGCCCAACTGGCACACATCTCAGCCCAACTGGCACAAGTGAATCCGCCACGACACGGTGAGGATGTCCCTGAGAATGCTATGCTGCCGTTGAGCAAAGCCGATTCGGTAAACCTTAAAATAACAACTAATTTTTCTTTACAGGTGTGAAGCTCTGCAGGTCATGGGTAAAGAAGTTCAACGGATGAGGTCCATTGGAATTCTGGAGACGAAACTGCCGTACTTGGACCAGCAGCAGTGTTTTAGTTAATTAATAAAAAAAATAGTCCAAGAAATGTGTGGTCTGGTGGTGTTATTCCTGGTTTTAAAAGGTCAAATTGCTGTTCATTCAACTGGCGAGATACATACAAAGATTCGGAAATTATTTGCAAATTAAACTGTTGGAAAAAAAAATAATTGAGAATTTCCTTGTGAGGAATTGCAAATTCAGGTTCAAATTGCATGTCATGAATCAGGCCTGCCAATAAGTAAAGCAGGCGTCAAGTCAACAAGACCAATCAAGCGTGTATTTAATTGCAGTTGTAATATAGCAATACATTTAACTTTTAGATTTGATTTAATAAGTTCCAATATGTCGGTCAAAGGAACTAAATAATTTCGTGGTGATAAGCTAAAAAGACGCCGATTTTTTCAAAAGGCGGGAAATTCATATGGCGAATTTTTTAATTGGTACAAATAAACCAGCTGATTTGGTTACTCTTTTGTGCGGTTTTTTGCAGTGACTTAGGTCGAGGTCACTCCTTTTCTAAACAGTGATGACCTACTATTCTGAGAGAATTAAGGGAAGTAATTTCCAACGTTTTCGACACCGTGTTTGTCTCGGGATCACTGCTGGAGTTCTAGTCGTGTCATCTCTCTTCTGGTATGTTTATAGGTCAAAGTCAAAGCCTTATTTAATTTACTCATGACCTTGTGTTGCAGGTTTATACCCCCTTTCCAACAACATCGCCAGGCTGTTCGTGAAGGACGAGCGAGGAACATTGACATTACAATGAAGGATAAACGAAGACAGGATTATGAATCATGGGCCACGGGCACTGTCGCAGAGAAGGAAGAACGTATTAAGGAGTTTAACAAGATGGGCGAGGATCTCTTTTCCTGGAGGTGATGGTGTCATTGACAAGCGGCGGTGACGAGGATATAGATGGTGCGCTAGATCTTAGTGAGCTGGAACTTAATAACGATTACGTTAAATTACGTTGTTACCGACCCGAGCTATAACAAAGTTAACCAAAAAAGTTGCTCTGTTCTTTGTTTTGTAGACAAAACGTAAACAATTAAAGGAAGTCCGGCGAAGTTGAAGGTACTTGAAGTTGAAACAGGACAACAGTGTAGGCCAACATTAGTGAGATTATCTGCAATATTTGTAATAAGCCAAAGTTGAAGATCATGAATGTTTTATGGGAATTAACAACTTACCCCGGACATAAGTTTCCTTGAGATTACAAAGCAACCTGCTGCTGTAAACTTCCATTTCCAAGCCTTAAGTATGTCGCCAACCGTACATAACTCTTCTCTAGTTAAAGTCTTCGGGGCTGTGTGTAGCATTTCTTCAATTAATGCTTTCCTGGTAGCAATCTTTTGGGTTTTACCGGTTTTAAAATATATTCACATTCAATACAATCCAATTCTAAAGGGACCTGTCCGATATTTTTTTTTCTTACGTTATAATGAATTGCATGTCCCAGTTGAAGCAAGTAGAGTTCAATGATGCAGAAATTAAGCGATGTCAGTTCATGAATGAAAATTATTGTAGGTAGCTTATGAGCCAGCAGTCGATCCATCGCTTGAACCAAGCTGACCCCCATTTCAGTAAACAATCCAAGTAGAATCCATCCATTGATGTCATCAAAGAGGTTAAATAGTTCATATACTTCAGTAAATCTTTGGACAAGGATGTGTTTTGCTTTTCGATTGCATCTCTGCCCAATCTCAGATCGGATTATAAGTACTTCAGGAATGTCCATGTAATTCTGATGTTTTATCTCCCAAGATTTACGAATATGTAGAATCTCCATTTCGAATTGGTTGCAGAAATGATTGAAGGCGGCTCCAACATATTTAATTGAGAACAGGACAAACGTAAAGGTGAAGTAAGTGCTCATTTCAAATGGCAAGGCAGAGAACAAGAAGAAAATAAGAGATTCTAGAATAGCATGGGTAGTACGGCGTCCGTATGTTTTAGACAAATTAATTCCGAACAGGCCAACATCCCCTTCTAACACGACTGACATTGTGAATGTAGCGGCCGAAAGGATTCTGGAGATGAGTCCAACAATGGCTATGAATTGCTCGAATTTCGTCAACCGCAACTCCACCTCTTGTAGTCGATTGCCCAGTGCAGAATCGAAAAAGCGTCTGATCCTGCCAAAGAATGTTGGGATTGATTTGGAATTGAAGAAGAAACATAGTCTGATGTAGATGACTGAGGCAATTCCAACAGCGGCGAGAGCCGTTGAAATATAAGTCTCAAATTGCTTCCGATTCGACTTATAAGAGCTGTGGACGTAAAAGTAGTCGTAGATGTTAAGACTCAGTTGAATGACGTTGACTACAATCAAGTAAATCAATCCCCAGCCAAACCAGCTATTGAATTTTGTAATGTCCAATGGGTTTGAGGCATGGAGTGTACCGCTGATCCAACCAAAAAATATTTGAATTCGAAATGGACGACAAAACTCCATGTTTTGCAGCAGCAGCAGCAGCAGTTGTCGGAATTAAATGATTCCTTCAGTTCCAGGGAAGCTTTTATTTACTACTCGGTTAAATTCATCACTCATCATCAGCATGTGTGGAGAATCCCACGCCAAAAATACGATTTTGTTTTCGACAGAAAGTTAAATTGATTAAATGAATTATATAAATGTTCACATGTGCTAGGTTTCACCATCCCAAGTATTGAATTAAATATACAAGTCCAATTCCAAGGAGAAAGAAAATCAAGTAGGGCACGTAATCAAAGTAGAAAATCTTGAATTTCTTCCAGTGTCTGAAAACAAAGGTGGAAATTTATTTTAAAAAAAATCATCTCTATTACGTTCCTTTCCCTTACCGGAGCACGAAGCTTAGGAAGTTGATTTTGAGATTGGAATATGGCGGATATCGACATCTGCCAATTTTGTCGCCCAAAATGCTGTAATCTCGAACAACAATTGATTTATGATGGGTGAAAGTTTTAAACGAAAACTTTCCGTGGTAGGAACCCATTCCAGATTCTGAAAACGAAGGAATAAGTAAAACGGAATAATTTTATTCAGTATTTAATTTTTAGGAGCTCACCTCCGACCCCTCCAAATGGAAGTTCGTCAACTGTAAAAAGCACAATTTTTTTTTAAAAGGTTCATTCATGGCGTCTGTTTTTTGTTATTAGCAGCGTTATTTTCCAAGCAATTTTAAAATATTTTGACTATACGGGCCATATGATACAGCGTGTCATTGACACAGGATCCTCCATATTGAGTTGAAGTTAATAACTTCTGAATTAAGGGTCTAGAAGTGCTGAAGATATACAAGGCCAAGGGATGAGGTCTAAAAAGGAACGTCAAAGTTTAAAGCTTAAATAACAAATGGATTTTCAACTTTCATACAAAAGTGAATTTGAAATTGGGACAATTTTCCTTTTAAAATGGGTAAAATCCAAGTGATTCCGGTGTATCCGGTTGCATTATTTACAGCAAATTGCGTCCAATCCCCGATTGCAACAGTGAAAACCGGTACTATGCGAAAGTGAAATTCAAATTACTCGCAAATTGGACGATGGTGTCATTAATTACTGCAGTGCCAGATCGAACCATTGCTCTCATTCGTCGTTGTAGGGAATCGATTTCGGAGAATACATAGAGACAAAGTGGGCGTGGTCTTGAACATTCATAAAACATTTTCAACATTTGAAAACTAAATTATTCCAAAGCCTACCTGGCGTTGATGAATTTAATCGCTTCTTCGGGGGAATCTATTCTCACAAATGGAAGTATTGGTCCAAATACTTCTTCCATCATCACTGGATCCGTGGGCTTGACGTCAACTGAAAGAAAAAATGGTCGTAAGGGAAGTCTCCGCTATTTATTTCCAGTTACCTAGAATAGTAGGTGAAATCCAAAGTTCAGATGCATCGACGTCACCGCCCATGGCGACAGTTCCACTGTTCCTGAGGAATTCGCAGAGCCGTTCAAAATGTCGCCTGTGTCCAATGCGTGATAAATCGGATGCTTTTTTCCAATCGCTTCCGAAAAACTCTTCCATTGCGCTCTTGAATTCCTTGATTAGCTCCACCTCAACTTTTTTACTGCAAAGGATATAGTCAGGGGCAACACAGGTTTGACCCATGTTCATCGTTTTGCCCCATAAAATCCGCCTAGCAGCCATTGCATAGTTTACCGTGTCATCCACATACACTGGGCTATAAATAACCATTACGGATCTTGACCAATGAAATCACTGAATCTTTGATTAATTGATTAACACACCTTTTTCCACCTAATTCAAGCGTGACAGGAGTCAAGTATCTGTTGGCCGCAGCGTGAACTTTCTTCCCGATATTGTAGGAGCCAGTGTAGAAAATGTAATCAAACTTCTCTTCCAATAATTTCTCAGTTTCGGCCGGTCCCCCTTTTAAATAAAACCAAAATAAAAAAAGCTACGAAGCGAAGCGTTGAAAATTACCTAGGACCACTTGGTAGCATTCTGGATCCAAATATTTTGGGATCAGTTCCGCCATGACATTTGCCGAATGCGATGAAATCTCGCTTGGCTTGATGATCACACAGTTGCCAGCAGCGAGCGCTCCAACCATCGGCACTAGCGTCAGTTGGAAAGGGTAGTTCCAAGTACCGATCACCAGAACCTAAATTGAGATTATTTCAATTTTTTACGCTTTTTAGAATTCATTTTGCACTTCTTACAACTCCATAAGGAACTTTTTCAATATACGCCGTATCTGCCAAGACTAGCCAATTTCTCTTGAGAGTCTTGGCCTTGGCCCAGGACTTTAAATCCTTCATTGTATTACGACAATCCGTCTTCATCATGCTGATTTCGTACAGAAAGGCTTCGTATTTGGATTTTCGCATGTCTTTGTGCAAAGCTCCGAGAATTTTATCTGTATTTTCTTCATATAGCTTGAGAAGTGAGTTGAGTTGTTTCATACGGAAAGCCACGTCGAGCGTTTTCCCGGAAGCAAAGGTTGCACGGAGGCGACTCAATCGCTGCAAGAATCCAAAGTGTTAATCGCATGTCACCAAACATTTGCAGGCTTATGGAGACGAATTCTGAGATGACGGAGGTGTGAATGACACGCCAGAACCGGTATTCTCGAATTCTTAATTGAATGCTAAAAATACATTTCCTAATCTGGCATGTGCGTGACCCAAACGGTATGTTTCGAGAGAGAAAAAAGTATGCGTGCTCAACGCTTTGCATGTTGTCTAAATAGTTTTATGTCAGAGTTTAACTTCCTGCAAATCCATCTTAAGAACTTAGGAGAAAATACATTGTTAAATATCATATTTTAATTATTGTGAGCCAGTGTGATTTCCTCATTTCTGAATAGGAAGTTATGATTACATAATTCATGCGAAAACCGGTTTGGACGATACAAAACATCTTTCGCTGATGCAGTTCCTGTGTAATTAACGGAGACGTTGAGCCAATTGTAATTCAGAGTATTTTTAGGAAAACAAAATGGCCGCTTACGACATTAAACTGCAGCGACACACGCGTGCTTTATTCATAATATAAATCTTACCTGAGAGAAATCCATGGCGTCGCTTCCTTTCTGAAATTCGATTCTTGTGACAGACTCTCCGGACATTTTCTGAAATTTCGGAAAATCAAGTGGAATATGAAATTCCAATTTTTGCCATTAAAAAACCAAAAGAAAAATGCGTTGGTCTTTGTATGTCCGCACACTCCTTGGAGTAGGAACTGACTGCCTTGAACCCTTTGTTGACGCACAGCGAACTGTAGTTTATTGTTGCGATAGGTTCCTCACCTCTTGCAACAATGACAGTTGGATGGAGACCTGAAGGAACAACAATAATGGACCAATGGGATTGTTGACGAAGGAAAGGGTGTCAGTCGATTGTTTCCTTGTTGTCCACTACTTCCTTCGGACCAACGACCGACCTCGTCATCTTAAAATGAACTTTCTGGTTTCCTCGATATGGCCCATGCCACAACATCTTGAAACCAAAATGATTGCTTCACCGATGATGAAGCTACACAGCTTCAACCCTAGTAATCACGATTAGTCTAATATTTAACGCATTAACATGATATATCGCAAAAGCATTCTTAATCGTAAGCATTTCCCTTTTACGATTCATCCCCCAAACAATTGACAATATTGAAATTCTTTTTAATATTTTATTTGAAGGAAAAACGTTAGCTTATTCCCGAAAGACATTCCCGACCTTTCGACTGTCCATTTTTAGTTCAAAAAGTTACATTTTTGTCTACAAAAGCGATAGTTTTGAAAGGATATCCATGGCTTTCAAGGAAAGGTCAAGAAAGGCTTTAGTTTTCGACGTTACTGAAATGTAAAATCGTTTTTGACAGGATTAGCGTCCCGTTTTTGTGACGCCTCTTGTGTTTTTGAATCGAAGTTTCGCCAGCGTCCCTCAGAAATATTATAAAAATAAATTCGTTCAGGTGTAAAAATTGATTGGGTTAATTTTTGCTTTTTTTTTCAAAAAAGAAGAAAAAGAAGAAGAAAAGATGCATCATTGGCATTTATTTTTGAATTGTGTAAACTGAATTCTGATCTTGTTACTTCCGGTGTGGCAGATGCTATTTTTCTGTTCTCTGTCGTCCATGGACGGAACCACAAAGGAGCCAACGTGGGAATCTAAAATTACGAGGGCAAAAAGCGAGCGTCTTTTTCCAAACGGGCGATCGTTGTCATTGGCCATCCAAAACCACCTCCTGCTTTCCTTTCTTCAAACCACGAGGGAAACTTACCTGCAGAATCTGATATCACTCCTTGGCAGAGTAGAAAATAACAAGTTCTTTACCCTCCGAGAACTCGGTATTATTCTTCCGTTGAACTCAACTTTTAAAACCCGAATTAACTGAGAAGTTTAGACAGAAAGTAAGGTTTTAGACAGGCGACGTAGGCTAAGAGCAAATATTTATTATTAAATATTTATTAACCTGTTTACTGAGTTATGAATATTAACAATGTTTTCCTAAGTTTCGAATGTATCGGCAATCACCGTGCTTTTTTCAACCGCGTTTTTCTACCATCTTACTTTTTTTTTTAATGTAAATACACCTTTCATTAATTGAAATTGAAACGACGTCTTTGGTTTTCAGGCGACTGTAGATACATATTTCTGTACGTCTTGGTACTATTTTTCACTATTTCTTTTATATAAATATATAAATATACCTATATAAAATATATATAAATATATAAATATACCTATATAAAATATATATAAATATATAAATATACCTATATAAAATATATATAAATATATAAATATACCTATATAAAATATACATAAATATATAAAATATTTTGGTTTTCTTTTGACTGTAAATACGTAATTTAATCTACGTTTTGATTTTCTTTTGACTGTAAATTACAATTTACATTCTTTTAGCGAAATGTTTGTTCTCATTTGTTTAAATCCGTCTCTTAGGTCTGCATACTTGATACAAGGGGTTTGAAAATGACGTTATTTTGATGTCAATTAACGTCATTAAAAGCCATCAATGAATAATTAAAATGGAATCAGTGAGGGTTTAAATTTTGTTGAAAAGTGAGAACATGTTCTAAAAACGAGATGTGAAGTCATGGATAGAAAATGAATTGAAAGGAGGGAAGTCTGCCAGAGAGGGAATTTCTTTCCTTTCTTTGAGCCTCGTTTTGGAGGCAGAAAATTCTTTCTTTTCTTTGTTCAGTATGGAAGCCCCAGAGGGACAGCATGAAAAAAAAATTTCGTCCTCCCTTTCCCCACAAAAAAAAAATTTTTTTTTATCCCTTCAAGTTCAAATTGAAAATCCCGCGCGGGCGAAGTAGACCCACAAGGCAATACGCTGTTTTCATCAAACAGCTGGAACTAGGTTTTGTAGATTTACAGTCCATTTGTTTTGTCTAAAGCCGATCTCATTTAAAATTAGCGTTTATCTACATTTCAATCCGTACTGCCAGTATGTCTGCAAGGAGGAAAGAGCCACTACAACCAAGAAAGCTGGCTTCAGAGGATATGAGTAAGATCAGTCTTAAGATTAACAAGGACTTGTTAATCATAACATCTGGCTAGCTAACTTTTATTTGTACAGGTTTCCTAGGAAAGCAGTGGGGCGATTTGGCAAAAATCAACTCATCACCTGCTGGCAAGGCCAACAATGCCATTGATGTCAAAATTGTAAGCCAGTGGTTTCAGTGAATAACTCTAGACTATAATGATTCGATGTCTTTGTCCAGGAGCGAGTATTGACTAGGGAGGTCATTTTCAACCAGAAGCGATTAAGCTACGAACCGGTAGAGGTGTTCAACAATGTAAGCTGGATCTTTTAATTGCCGCCCATGGATTAATGTAAACTCTTCGGCAGATTGACATTGAAGGGGAATTTAGCTACGACGCAGTTTGTCATGCCGTTTGGAAATACTACGGGATCAAAAAGAAAATCACGAAGATTACTCATAATCTCCAGTTGGTCACAGGGCCTCATGGACCAATCGCTACAACAACTGCGCATTTGCGAGGTCACCTAAAGGACTTGCGTGTCCTTTTTGAGAGGAAGTCAATGCGATCAAGGTCTCCACTACGCTTCGAAGACAAGTCACAAGAAAATGTAATCAAATTTTTAATCAGTACTAAGTGCAGTTATTTAAATATCTTCACTATTTGACAGGAATCTGCTTTTCCTCAGGATTCTTCACCGGACATGTCGAGTTCTTCTGCTAACAGTGTGCAAATACTCGGGAGGCCGAATAAGATCCATGGAACTGTACGTGCAATTTGTCCTTGGCAGTAATTTTGTGTACCGTGACATTCTATTCCAGGAGACCAAGCTCAAACCCCACGGGAATATCAAGAAGTCCGTCATGCAAAAATTAATCAGTATGTAACCTCAACCTTATAGAAATCAAGGGTGAAAACAGTAACCTCTTTCTAGTTCCGGCCGCTCAAACTGATGCGCTCCAACTGGGACGAACAATTACAGCTAAGACAAATTGTAAATCCAGTTAATCAACAATCCAAGACTTCCAATTTTGAATACTATTTCTCCTAGTTATCCCAGGCACACTCACCGGGATCAAATTGGACAAAGACGCAAAAGGTTTTGTGTGGTCGGGTCCGGAAGCGTGTAGCGTCATGCAAGAGACGAAAATTGGCGAAGGTGGCTTCAGATTGGCCTTTAAATGCCAAATCAAAGGAAGCAGCTTGTTGCCCGATGGGATGTACGTCCTGAAGTTATTCAATAATGATGCAATTACTCAAAGAAAGCGTAACTGGGAAGAGTTATTAACACACGTTGAGGACTGTAGCAGTGTGGTGGTGGATCCCAATTCCATTGTAGACGGCCAAATATGCCGTAAATGGGTATGCCAGGAGCTGAACAAGAAGGTAACCACAAATCGGATAGTTAAGTAGTTGATTCTAATCAAAAACATCAAAATTATAGGCTGTACAGGTTCAGGCAGTTGCTGAGCATTATGCAAAACGATTTCGTGAGGAAGTAGGAAGTGCAACTGATTTTCCACGGTAACATGACCAAAATTAAAAATCAGAATCAGGTTCTTAGATTCAAATTTTGATTTCAGTTACATTTCGAACTGGGTGATTGACCTCTCCGACGGTACGGTTGGTACTGTGGAACCTTATTTGCATGGAAGGTTTACAAAGCACACCAATAACAGCATGACGCTTTCCTCGTCCGCCACTTCAGATCTGACACATAAGGCCACAGCACTCTCGCATTATTCGTATTCCAGCTCCAAAGGAAAACTGCTCTTGACAGATGCTCAAGGTCATTGGCTTCGTAGTATGCAAAAGGCGTGCGCTAATATGATTATTTTGTTCTAAAGGTGTAGGTAACAGTTTCACTGATCCTGAAATTGCTACGGAGAAGGCATTTCTAATTAAGGACGGAGAGATCGACATGTAAGTTCCCATCGAATTCTAAATGTAACTCAAAAATTAGAATGTGCTGTTCCATTTTGTAGGTATTACGGAGCTGGAAATGTGGCTATTGCTATTCCTAACTTCTTGGAGGGTCACAGATGTAACAAGTTCTGTCGATTGGCAAAGCTAACCCCATTCACAAGCCGCATGGACTCGAAATAACCCAATTTGTAATCAGATAAGACGCTTCTATTACAGATTTTTACTTAAAATGCTGTAGATGCCGTTCAGTATTCAATAAATTTAAATATACTCTTAAAGTAGAGTCAATTCAATGTTTCTGGCTTTGCATCCTGTATATAAAAATGAGTAAGCTTGGATCATATTCTGAAATGTAATTGGAAAGAGCCCTCGCCCGACCAGCATGTCCTTCAGAATAGCGTAGGTTTCCTCTGGAATGAACTCCATATCGTCCGCGTATTTGAGTTCCAGTTTTACAAACTCAAGTCGCTTAGGTTGTAGCGGAATTCCACATTGCTGAAAACCTGTGGAAAAATTAGCAATCATTATCATAATGTCGTACAATTAATTTTTCTGTGTACCAAAGTCTTCAGGATGTTCAAACAAGTAATTAGGGATTCCACACGGGCGTTTGATTTTTTGCGTTCGAATTCGGTGAGTGTTCCAGTATAACGTGAACTGATTTAGGTCACTCTGAAGCATGGGTATTAACAATACTGCCAGTAGAGTCCTGTAGAAACAAATCATATAACTAATTGAAGTTGCGTAGTTGGTTTACTCCTTGACCTTGATGTATTGTCTTTGTCACTGTAGAGACCGGTACTAACAAGTTGACGAACGTATGCTCTAAAGAAGTCTCCGTGTCGCTCACGAAAATCACGCCAAAATCGTTCTATAACCTGAAATTCACAAAGTCAATTAACACAAATTACCAACTTGTAATGAGTTAAAACACTTACTTGGTTTGTAATTGATGAACCATACAAATGCGCAAGTCCATCAGTTGATTCGCATAGAAAATTATGCATTTGCCTGAGCATCACGTTTTCATTTCCTCGATCGGTACGCACCAATGCGGGAACGACTGCAAGTAAATTAAACACGGGTGATTAATTTAGTCGCATAAGTTGTAATTGGAAAGCACTTGCTGTTCAGTTTTTTAACTGCTTCGAAGTAGAGCCTCGAAGGTAGCTTCGGGGTAGAATTCCCTGGCCAAGCTCGTAGCCAAATGATTTTTCTTGAGAATGAGTCTATACACCCGTGGATAGCTAAAGGGAATTCATGCTTGTATAGTCCCATCAATTTGTCATGTCCGTCAACGCTCCACAGCCAGTTTGGTCCCTAGAAATGGTCAATTCTAAAATTGTATTTTTTCTAAATAATGGGATTACGTTTGATATAAACTGCCTCCTCTGAAACTTTGGTCGTCGTCCAACAGTTCGACGACTCTGCAATCCTTCGGGATCAAAGATTGTCATCACATTGTACACGTCCCGTCTGAAATAGCCAGATTTATGAATTGTCAAATGCGAATGATATCATACCTTTTTACTTTCAAGCTATACTTCAACCGTATGTGTTGATGCAAGGCTCTATATCCCAGCAGCTTTGCGGGTCCAGACAGTTCGTTCTACATCAATAAAAGGCAATATTATGACAAATCGTTTAGAATAAACCGTTTACCTTTATGGCAGTGAGGAACTCACTGTTTTCAATGGCAACGTCGTTCTTCTTGATACAGAAATACCGAAGCCTTCTTTTCAGAGTGCGTAAACTGTAAATCAAAGATAATTTGGTTGATGTTCCATTTGTATTGTTTGCCAATTAAATACATCAGTACCACCAAGGGTAGTTATGGAATTCCTTCTGGACAACTTTTAACGTTTCTGTATGTTTGTATCCATGCAAAACACATTCTGACAGCACTGTAAATAGACGACGATCTTCCTTCCAATCCATGCCCTCAGAGTTTTCTAAAATTGAACGAACGATATTAGCAATTAAGTATAATAAATCAGATGGATTGATTACTTACAGGCCCGCTTGTGTTGAACCGCTTTTGTTGTGTAATCGACGGATCAGCTGATGTCAAATTAATTAGATGTGGCAACTAATTAATGAGTTCATTACTGCCACCTTAAATTATCGGAAGCCACACCAAAGCTCCAGTCTCAGTGAAATGAGAGACTTCAGGGTGCGGAAGTTCGAATTTCTTTCTGAACTTGCGAAAAAAAAAATTTTTAGCTGTCCCTCTGGGGCTTCCATAGTTCAGTGCCTACGTGACCATCGGACGATCAACTGCCATTTTGGACAAGTCACTCTTCCTTCTTCCTCTCTACAATTCACACTTTCAATTTACTAGTCTCTGAACAACTAACACAAATCAACATGCCTGTCGACGTTGAAGTGAGCACAAATTGTAAAAGAATCACTGGCGATTCAGTACTTAATCCCTTTGTCATTTCTGTAGGTTCCTTTGAAGGTCGGTAGTAATGGGAACGGGGTGCCCGCCAATGGACACAAGGCACCGAACTCGGAAGGAGCACCGTCGAAATATGTCCAGGATGAACCACTGCTCAGGGAGAATCCAGGGCGCTTTGTCATCTTCCCAGTGGAGTACCATGACATTTGGCAAATGTACAAGAAGGCCGTGGCATCCTTCTGGACTGTGGAAGAAGTCGATTTGTCCAAGGTGAGGGGATCATTCTGCAGTGTAAATTATGTAGCATTGATTCTGGAATGAAGAATGTAATTACGTGTGGAATTTGTTTCCAGGACATGCCTGACTGGGAGCGATTGAAACCAGAGGAAAAGAAATTCATCTCCCATGTATTGGCTTTCTTTGCTGCTTCCGATGGAATCGTCAACGAGAATCTGGTGGAGCGATTCAGCCAAGAAGTCCAGGTGACTGAGGCACGCTGCTTCTACGGATTCCAAATTGCAATGGAAAATGTTCATTCGGAAATGTACTCACTTCTCTTGGATACTTATGTCAAGGATCCCGATGAGAGGTATAGCGTCATATTATGGGATCAAGGGGTGAATTATTACTGATTTGTTGATGAACTTGTAATAGGGACTTCCTTTTCAATGCAATTGAGACCATGCCGTGTGTAAAGAAGAAGGCTGATTGGGCCTTGTCATGGATTGGAGATAAGGATTCTTCATTTGCAGAACGAGTCATTGCCTTTGCAGCCGTCGAAGGAATCTTCTTTTCTGGCAGTTTTGCTTCCATTTTCTGGCTCAGGAAGCGAGGACTCATGCCTGGACTTACTTTCAGCAACGAAATGATTTCTCGTGATGAGGTTATAAATCACAGCTTAACTTTTAATGCTGTTTTTTTTTAACAAATGCAAATACATTTATGGCACAGGGACTCCATTGTGATTTTGCGTGCCTGATGTTCAAACACGTTGCCAACAAGCCAGAACAATCTCGGATCATCCAAATTATCAAAGAAGCAGTTGTGATTGAGCAAGAATTTTTGACCGAATCTCTCCCAGTCGACATGATTGGAATGAACTGTGTCCTCATGAGGCAGTACATTGAATTTGTGGCTGATCGCTTACTCGTTGAACTCGGCTGCCAGAAGGTATACGTTTTAATTGCAAACTATCCATGATTTCATTTAGTTTACAAAAAATTTTGATTTCCGCAGATTTACAACTCTGAGAATCCTTTTGATTTCATGGAGCAGATTTCATTGGAAGGGAAGACAAACTTTTTTGAGAAGAAAGTCGGAGAATACCAAAAGGCAGGTGTCATGTCCACGAAGAGTGACATGAAATTCACTCTCGAGGCAGATTTCTAATTTAATTTTTTCATACTTTACACTTCATGTGAGGTCACCTCCGTTTATGCCTTAGCTAATGTTTATTCTAAGGGCAAATTTATTTAAGGTTATAACGTTAATTACGTAAGCTCCATGTACTCAAATCAAATTACCATTTCAGGATTTCAGATTGATAATTGTCCTCACCACACTCAATTCCTTAAATTCAATTTGTCCAATTTCCAAAGTTCAGTTAGTATATATGGCAAGAAAACTACTAAGAAAATTTTGGTGCTTATTCATGACCACTGTGTCATTGGTATGCATTATTGGCTTTCCGTGATCTCACATGTAAAATGTGTATAATGACAAAAATTTCACTTTCATTCTAAACTCAGAAAATTGATTTACTTTCAGGATTCTCAAAAAATTCAATTGTTAATTGGCTGTTTATAAACTTTAAAAAGTGGTGATGGGTTTCTTGTCTAAGTTGTGTCATGTATTGAAACTGTCCGATCCATTAATTTACATTTTGTTCCTTTTGTATTTCATAAACAGGATATTACAATGTTACATTTACAATCTGATATGATGTACTTGTGTAAGTTCACTGTACTGGAATTAAACACAATTTAAGGTCACAAGTTAACAGTGTAGAATTTTTAGAAAAGTTTTTCTGAAAGCAGGAAGCATTGCAGCGTAGATTATGGGGTTCAATGCACTGTTGAAGTAACGGAGCCATCCAAGGGTGTCAAAAACGACACCAGAAATGGCGCTTTGGTCCAAACTTTGAATCAAGAAAACTGTGAAAAACGGAAAGTAGCAAACGACAAATGCTCCAACCACGACGATCAAACTCTTCGCTGCCTTTGCCTGCCTTTTGAAGTTCATCGGCAGTAAGTTTTCGGCACTGTTTGATTGGCTCTTGGCTTCTTTCGTCGGCTCCTTCTGGATGTCACCTGTGCTGCTGATGCTGACATCACATTTTCTAGCGACGACATGAATCCGCAACTCCGAGTCTTCACTGCTACTGATCCGAATCTGGCGAACCATGCCTTTCCGCATGGAATCCAAATGTCGCTTAGCCACTATGAAGATCTTCATGTAAAGGAGAATCATGAGAGTCAGCGGGATGTAAAATATTCCCACGCTCACTACCATGACTAATCCGAATTGGCGATTGATGGCGCAGGCGTAGGGGTCCTCACTCTGTGGTTCGGGGAAAACAAACACTGGAATCACCCCAAGCCCAAATGCCAGAATCCAGACACCTCCGATGATTTCTTTAACGACGCTTCCCCGCATCAATTTGAAATGCTTTAATGGCCGACTCACTCCGACATATCGATCCAAGCAGATGGCGCAAATGGATAGGATCGATGCAGAGCAAAGCCAGAGATGAATACATGCCCAGGCAATGCAATAAATTGGACCAAAATGCCATCGGACGGTGATTTGAGTCGTGGCGTTGCAAGGAAGGACGAGAATCCCAACAAGGAAATCAGCTAGTGCTAGATTCCCAATGAAAGTATATGTCGGCGAACGGAGATTCTTGTTAAGAATCAGAGCCAATAGGACCATCCCATTCCCAGCTACGGTACAGAAGATGATCGATGTGAACAAAATCGTTTGCAAAATGAGGACCCACGACCATTCAGACGGTGCGAATGATTCCAGCAACTCCTCTGCAGAAGTATTTGTTCCGCTATAATTGACAAGTTGCGACGCCATTTTCTTTCTCACTGTGTACCCTACCAAAGAGCGTCTGAACGACTGAATGTTGGCAAACTGTTGGCAAAACAGAGCGTCTGAAGGTCAGTATACGAAAGTGTGACTAACGCCATTAATCTTGATCAAAAGAAGGATCCAAATGAATTGATGATAAAATATCCAAATCATCTTCAAAGGAAATGTTTATTTAATATTATATTATATATTTCAAAGCAACAGTAGTTGTAATAACACTGACGCAAATTTATTCTCAACATGTCAATTTTCCTTTGTTCTACGAAATTAAATTAGCATCGGGTTGATAACAAATTGTTGCAAAAAATATGACAGATGGTCTTCCGTTGGAGGAACGTCTGTTGAAAACAAATCTCGAGCAAAAGTCGCGTCGCCACGCGGTTGAGGATATAAACGCAGTACTTTGGACAATTGACGTTGCTTCCAAGAATGCGTCACAAATGTTGACCCATTGAAGATGGCTGTTTATGTCAGTGGCGTGCATCCTGGATATTGTGATGAAGGAAAGCAAAAATACAAAATAACGACACACAAAGGTAATTTGAAATGGTAATGCATAATACTTTTAATTACTCTAGCTGAGTAAACAGGTAGTTATGATGAAGTCAACTTTTTCACAACTGTTCCTAAACGCTGTGACCGTGTCTTAGGACTGTGTCACTAGCGTTGAATAGAGGACTGACGCTTTCAGAAGGTGTGTGAAGTTGAACAACGATTATAATGTAGGAAAGCGAAAACGCAAAAATCTGGAGACAAATGTTAAAAATAAATCTTAATTTTAATTTATTCAGCATAAACTCACCCCCGAAAACATTGAATGTTCCGTTCGAAAGAATCCCCAGGCGGACAATTCCCATTTCCATTTTAGGAATGTCGACAGCACGTCCATGAAATGACACTCAATTCGCACATTATCAATTTGAGCAGCTAAAATTCGGAGTCTCATTTTCTGATCCAAGATCTTGAAAAATAAAGTTAGGAAAACCGTTGAAATTTATGATTATTACATACCTTTCTCTGAATCCGTTGACCCACTTGTATTGGATAAAACTGAAGCAGATTAAAAACAAATCCAATCACTCCATAAAACTCAGAAGTCAGTTTCGTAGAGTATATTAGAATGAGTCCAGTTGCAGAAATAAGTGCCAGGATATTTGCAATGATGAGTCCGAATATCAACGGTCCCATTTCATGACCGAATCGGTGAAAGATTTTCATAGTGCGGTACAATTCTTGCTGAACTAGTTTGATAATGTGTTCCTGCGCAGTAGCCTTAATTTCTTTGTGTCGTTGAATCTTATCAACACAGAGGGAGTAGCAGTGATCCAATATGGACTCAACATGATTCGCAATGACAATTATATAGCTGAAGGTTACATAAAGAGGAAGAAAAATTGGTAACATTAATACAAATCCAAGAGCAATGTTCCTACTTTCTGTTGAAAATAAATCAGGCCTCACATCCCAACCGTCCATGGCAGATAATGTTACGGAAAGGACTAAAATCACATGACATAAGATCTGCTCACCAATCGGTAGCTTAATTGCCCCAGTCTTTGACTCTTTGTAAAGAAATTGAGTTTCACTTTTTAGTATGAGTAAAAGGTCATTGATCTTTTGTCCGTGACTAACGAAAAATAATTTTAGAAAGGAGACAAAGAGTATGAAGAACAAATTCACCATCGTGGAGAGAAAGTCTTCAAAACGAGATTCGCCAGGCTCATATATTTTGTTATTTATAAAGTGGTAAAGGAAATCGACTAGAAGGATTGATTGGAAAATGATAAAGTATACAGTCGCAAATCGGATTTTGAAAAATATTCTGTAATTTAGATAATTGTTTCCAAATGGTAAAATGATTCCTCCAATCCAGCCCATGATGTATGGAATCAATAACCCAAGTAAAGCCATTCAGTTTACTTTAAGTTTCAAAGTAAAAAAAATGGACACTTTGCACAGAAGAAAGTGCTGTAAAATGTGCTAGTTTTTGAACCAGACTGTGGAATTGTTTTTCCACAACGTTTTTATACTCTTCGCCAAAAGCATGTTGGATTTTAATTGAAAATGTTTTTGATTTGGATGAAAAGATTTTAAATTGGAGCTTCAGTGAAAATAAACATCTGTTGAGTAATCAAGTTTTACGTCATTTCGGAGCAATTTGTATCGATTTATCTAGCATATGGTCCACATTTTATTTTCAAAGGAAAAAATTACTGATTTAGATTGTTTACTTTGAAGCGTTTTGGGATATGAAGCCTACAGCGCAGAAAAGGATTTTGGCGTTGAATAAACTTGCAATTAAGTTAATTAAGACTCATTAGATTTAATTAAAATTTTGCGGTGGAGATTTTCCTTGAACTGGTTTCAGTTTTTGAGGAAAATGTAAGGATTGGAGAAACCTCAAATCCAGTCTGGAAATTGTCGTCAAACACGTTCCTATCATGGAGCTCTTCGCCATGGAAAACACAGACATGGAGACATTGCAAAACATAACCGTAGAAGTTCAGAATGACTTTTTCAACGGGACTTTGTTTTCTGCCGAAGTTACGAATCTCTCTTATACTGAAAATGTCACTCAAGTTTTAAACACGACTGTTGGACTTAAGAACCTGAAAATCTATTCAATCCGACATTATGACAGGCTTGACACATTTTGCGACTCGAGAGAGCATGGGACAGAACTTCTTCATTTTCTGATTTGCGGTTTACTTCAATCAATTATTCACTTGGTGGGCTTTCTTGCGAACGTTTGCACAATCCTTGTGCTCAGAAAACCAGACTCTCATGCTTCCGTGTACGTTTTCTTGTTTGGTTTAGTTTTGAGCGACACGTTTATTTTAACGATCAATGGATTCTCCTTCATTCTCCCTCAATTTCTGAAATACTTTGAGCTTTCACCGACTTTCACGAATTTTGTCGCTCCCTCGATTTCCGGCTGCTTGTATCCATTTATCAACATGGGTACGTCCTCGTTTAAATGATTGAACGAAATAACCACTATCAAAGTTTGTTTTCCCATAGGCTATACGTCAACAACGTATTTCACAGCCTTCCTCGTCCTGGATCGATATGTGGTCATTTGTCGGCCATTTTACCATCGTCGCTTCTGCTCCTTGACTAGAGCTTACAAGATTTCTATCGGCGTTGTTGTAGCATCGGTGCTTGTTAACATCCCAAGATTTTTTGATTACGGAGCAATTCCAATCATCAACGCTTATGGTGAGGAAGTTTACGAGGTGATTCCGTTGACTTTGATGACCTATCCAAACTACCGGAAGTATTACTTGTTCGTTGCCTGGTTCATGACACGACTGGTCATACCTTGCTCTGTAATGATTTATTCAGCAGTTGCTATCACTCTTGTTGTGAGTAAATGTGTAAAGTCCGATTTATTTCTTCAATTATAGACTTTATTTACTTTCCAGGTTTTGGGTTCTTACATCAAACGACAAATGTTGGCACAAGCAAGGAAGCATGAGATGACTTTGGCCAAATTAAGCGTCTGGATTGCAACGTTGTATTTAATTTGCAATGGACCGACAATTTTCACAAGAGTCTGCAGAGGGTTTTTAAGGATGAAACCAATTCCTAATGTCATCTATGTTTCGAATGTGCTCCTTGCTTTCAATGCGTCGATGAAATGGGTCTTTCTGTGTTTGTACAAACAACGCTTCAGAACACATTTCTTTCAACTAGTTACACTTCCGTGCTCATGCGTAATTGAGATTCGAGGATGGATCAAAGGGAGAGGAGACAGTGGTGGAAAACTTAAAAATACAAAAACAGTACTTGGAAATGAAACGGATGAGGATGAAGATGGAAACGATGATAAACCAGTTGAATAAATCAACCCCATAATTTTCTTTATAATTTATAATTTTCTCCAAAAGTTTAGTTAGAATAACTTCCGAATCTCGTCAGTTAAATGAACAGCGATTAGACCTTCTGAAAAAACCAAGAGTAAGGCCAGCAGGTAGATATTTCTTGGATTATTTATTTTTATGAGGATGAAGATGGAAACGATGATAAACAAGTTGAATAAATCAACCCCATAATTTTCTTTATAATTTATAATTTTCTCCAAAAGTTTAGTTTGCAAATAACGTCCGAATCTCGTCAGTTAAATGAACAGCGATTAGACCTTCTGAAAAAACCAAGAGTAAGGCCAGCAGGTAGATATTTCTTGGATTATTTATTTTTATTCATATTAGAACTGGCGGTCCAAGTATTTAATAAAGAGTGCAGTTGGTCCAAGACTCCAGTGCACCTCATCCGTTAAACTCCTTGGTCCATAACATGTCGCTCTTCACACCTGTAAAGAAAAATGTCTGCGTTACTTTCAGCTTTACCGGCTCGTATTTAAAGCTTAGCGGCATGCCATTTTAGCGGGACCGTCACCGTTAAATACGGCGCTATAATCTCCATAAAGGAAAGAATTTTAAACCTGCTTCCTCGCGACTCCAATGACAACATCCGACACACATCCAATGAAATAATGAAAAAATTATTGCGCAACGACAAGTTAAACGTTATACAAATTAATACGCTTTAAGATGAAAACAAGAATGGCAGATTTAAACAATATTTATAAACGTCAAACGACGTTTAATTCTGAGCGCCTGCAAACCATAGAAAAGCATGGAATTAACTAGATAATAATACCAAACAAAAGTAAGATTTTGGGAATGTGTGTTACCTGGTGGGTCGTCCGGAACATCTCCGTTTGCGATCGCATTTACTTGAGCTTGGGCATTCGGTTGAAGCAGTTGGAGTTGCTGTTGGAGACCAATGACAAGGCCGTGCATG
>VNWY01000550.1:0-38050 GCA_009869845.1 Pseudachorutes palmiensis | reverse complement strand
CCTTTGTATAAGTCCACTGTCGTTTCTCCCTTCGTCTGCAGTTAACTGGTGGAACATCTTCGGCCATAAGTACTGGCAGTATGGCAGAATCCCATGCACTCAAGTTCAGAATGTTGCAAGCAGGAGTCTGGACAATGGCTCCAATGACCTCCACTTCCTCAGCAGACAGAAAATCTAGATTGACAATTCACAGTAAAAGACCCTTTTCTGTACAATTCGTCAAACGTCATTACAGTTATTAGTGAATCTTGAATACGGTGGGTTGTAATACTTTTCACTGATGATGTACAACTGGGCAGAATAGAAGGTCAATGAGATCAAGCAAAACGTTGCCAGTAGCCAAAACAGGTACTTTCTCCGTCGTGTCTTTTTCATCAGGTAGGGTAGTAAGGAAAACTCTTCTATCCGGAGAATCATGACCTACAAATTAATGAATAATTACGGTTATTATTCCAAGTTAACTTGTCAAAGGTCAATTATAAAGAACCTTACCTAGTGTTCGGTGAAAAGTGGTTGGGAGAATGGTCGCTTCTATTCAAATTCCTCTGCCATTCCACCGTCTTTCAACGCCCCATTTCCTCACTAATTCCTAAAAAGAAAAATCAGAAATTAATTATCGTCTGCTGTTAATTACCTTCAGTGAAGTTAACTTAATTCCTTCCAATAAGCCCAATCGATATCAAGCCCTAATAAATTCATGTGCTCTAAAACTTTCAGAACCTGTCAGGGAACGAGCTAAGTTATAAATATCCAGGAATAAACTTTGAGAAAAACAAAAGGAATAATTCCCTCTGGAAATCAAGCCTCGATTGGTTTTAATTTGGAGACTCTAAATATGCTAGAACACGAGAAACTAAAGCTAAGACCAAAGCCTCTCTGGTATCTCGCTCCCTGTGGTTTTCCTGCTTAACTTTCCATTGGATTCCTAATTGGTCTTACCTAAGTGTTAACCTACCGTAGGTAACTCTGCTCTAATTTTACAATACGTGTAATTTATAGTCCAAAGTGAATGTTAAATTGCCTAGCGTGGGAGAATCGTTAGCCAATCTGTCTCATTAGTCTCAGCGTTTCCTGGACTAATGGACGATAGAATCGTTCCTTTGTCTTGTTGAAACCAGACTGACTCCTAAAGCTCTATTTTCTGTTGGCTAAAACTTAATTATTGATCTGAATCACCCTTTTGTTTTTGTACTATTGACAGGTAGAGTATCAATTTCCTATAGAAATCGAGTGAGGAATGACAGAACTCACATTGTCACATTGTTCACTCCTTGAATGTGACACTTTCTCGTGACCTCTCTCCTGTGGTCGAGAGTTGTTTGTCGATACTTGTAGATGAGCAGTGACTTTAGAGGTATCAGTGCCTTCCTCTTTCAGCAGAACATATCGACTGTCGATGAATAATTGAGTCAGGGGAAGGAGGCCATAGTAAAGAGAGAGAGAGAGTGACGCCCGCTTCGTGTGTTTCTGATGCTTCATGGATTGTTTTCGGTTATAAAAATTTTATAAGCGTGGCCATGTGGCTGCTTCCTTAATGACACCATTACAACCCTCCAGAACAACAGTTTGTGGACATGACACGAACTCCAAATGCTTTAGTGATGGTACACGAGGGTATTAATCAGACTTTTACATGGGCGTGTCGGGATTGAAACAAAACTTTTGTGTCCTGCTAGCGTTATGACACGAGAATTGTGTTTCAATCGATAACTAATGGGAGCAGTGACTAAAGGGAAAACAATTGTTGGATGATGAGCCAATTGGAGACCCAATTGAAGAACTCCAGCACTCTTCCACTCTCCTGGAGAATGAAACCAAATCCTTTCGTGTGCGGAATGGATAGGAGTTTGCATAAGTTTGGTTTTGATTTGGGATATTCGTGTGTACTTTTGGTGCTAATGAATAATGCAGGATGTGTGGTTAGTAAACTTTTATGGTCTGAATTGAGGAGATTAATTATTCCAACGAGATGCGTCAGAAGCATGAACCTATAGTAAGGTCCACATCCGGACAAGTATAGCTTTCTACCACCCTTAGGTCAATGGCCACTTTCCAATTAAGAAATGGAATTGAAATGACAATTTGACACGCACTCAAGTACCCCCTCGATAAAAGCCAATCATGCAATGGAACCCTTAGAGCAGGTGGTGAATGGCTTTTGCCCGTTCAAACTCCCCACCACAAGAACCAACAATGGAAGCCATTTACCCCAAGAGTCGATTACCTTTGTTTCTGGATGAAAATCGGTTTTGATGTGCGCACCACGATGTGTTCTAATTGGACGAAGATTTGCCAAGACTAGTACTTATGTCCGCAGTTATGAAATGCCAAGCTTATCTCTTAGTGTCAACTGATAGGATGATCCCATTTCCTGCTCATCCTCTTGTCAGCTTGTACTTTTTAGTCAATCGTGGATTACAAGGAAAGTTTCGAGTTGTACTCGGGAGATGCTGCCTATAGAGACACTTGGATCTTCCGAATTTGCTGGATCTCAAAAACCCGAATCGGGTAGCCTCCGTTGGAGAGAGTCCAGGATCACTTTCCCCTCGGATTCTCCTCTTAGCATCACTCATGCTCTTAAGTCTCATTAATCGATTGGTCTAAGCACATCTCTCTGTACCATTTATTCTCATGTTTGACACTCCGGTTAAATTGTCAGTCGAGATAGGGCAGGATGTAGTTGTCAATGACGGTGAGGTTCCGATGCCACTTGTGATGCCTCACTCCCCGCACTGTGTGTCTCATGACCTTCCCTTCCTTGTCCAAAGTCTTGAGGCCAAAAAGGTCAAGTCTGTACTCTACTCTTTGTCTCATGTCAACAACACTCTCGTTCTTGTTATAAAATCCAAACTGACTGGAAGGAAGTAAACTTTAGTGTCAAGTTCATTAGAAGGCAAGGACAATGAGTTAACCTTGACTGCCATGGACTGATGATCCCGTCGTCAGGTCCGCCAATGAGCACGAGCCTCTTGATCTTGATGAAATTCTCCCTGAACTCTGTCGTGTTTGGTGAATCCACGCAGTTATCCACTTGGGCCAAGAAGTTTGAATGGTTCAGAAACAACGGGATATGATGAGGCTGTGAGATTAATTAGGATATGTTAATTAACTTGATAGCTTTCAATTTCAGTTTCCGCTTTACGTCTCTCCAGTAGTTCCCAATGGACACGTCCTGGCCAAGTTTAGAGTAGAACACTTTCCATGCCTTGCTCTTCACCAACTTCGGGAAGAAGATGTGGAGAAAGTCATCTAAAGACAGAAACGAATTAGTCCCTTGGCCTTTGGGGTAATAGTGATTGAAAAGTGACCTCCGTATTGCCCTGCTTGTGGTGAACTTAAGGAGATAAACGTCTGAACATTGTGGGCTGGATTTGATTGGATGAGACCTCTAGCAATGAGTCCTCCTTGTGAGAAGCCTAAAGGATTAAACAAGGATCAAACAAAGGATTAAGGCGTGGTGGACCCTTGATTAAGTGGTCAACCCTTTGTCACTCTGTCCCTTGGTCACTTTGCAAAGGCAGATGACCACCACATGACCCACCGCCGTGTCAATATTGACCCTTCTCCAGCTATTTCCAGAGAGAATTTATGATAAGGATTTGAAACGTGAATGTGATCCTGTTAGTGAACTGGAAGAGGCGATATTGACACTTGATTGAGTCTGTTTACTCTGGTGATTAGGCGGATAAAAGGGCTCTGTAGTTTAGTAATAATTGTGGACATGAGACTCATTACCCAGCAAATGGATCCCTTCCGGGTTGGCTGCCATGATGGGGTCAAGGTCTAATCTGAATTGACTCACTTGGTGCCAGATGTGGGAGCAACGACCGGAAGCCATGGAGGCGGTCAATTAGCGTCACATCCGTCCCAGGATGCATCTGCAGTAATTACAAAATCCAAATTCCCACGATACCCCTATACTAATTGATTCATTACCTCTCTGATTCTTTCTGCGAGTGACACGAGGCTTCGTTTGTTGTCCAAGATCCCATGTACAAGGACCACTGCCTTGTACGGACTGACGATTGGAGACATGATGGCCGTTATGAACAAAAGTATGACGAAGCCTCCAGTGCCAAATGCCATTCTGTTGTGATTCCTTTTGTATCAAAATACTACTGCGGTGTGCTGACCTTTTCAACGCTGATCTTTCCTCTTTGTGAGTGAGTCAGTGTGTCTAAAATTAAAAGAATTAAAGAGTTGAATCAGCAGAGGGATTTGTACTTGTAGCGAAAGGCGTTAAAAATGAAGAGCTGTGTCGGTGCCATTCCTCTGGACATTGACCAACACCCGTCAAAGTCAAAAGAGGAACTAAACTCGACTTGACCTTTTTCTAAAGTTAATCACAAGAAGGGTGGAGGATGGAAAAAATTAGAACAAACAGATTAGCCCTCCTCCTCTCTTGTTTCTGAGGATCCAGTCAAGGAATTCCAAATGTCAAATGTCAAGGAACAACCAAACCATCAGATCACAAACTAATCCACACTTTCTAATCAACTAAAGATTACAAGGAACAAGGAAAATACCGACTGGAGAAGCGCCAATTGATACTCACTGGAGATTCTTCCATAAGGAAGATATCCCTATTTCTTCATAAAAACGATGAGAATCACAAGCTTAACACGAGTAGGAACAAATCCATTCAAAAGTTAAAATAAAACCTAGAAAGTTCAAAGGTCAATTCTCACCAGTTTATCGACCACTGTGTCCAGAGTAAATACCGAAATCGGATCATTCGGGGAGAAATCCTGATTTTTCCAGTCTGAATCCCTGATTTTGAGCTTTTTAAAATAATTGGAATTTGTGTCAATAAATTGTGAACCTCCTCAGACTGCTATCGACGCAAAGCATTTTTTTCAATTGCGCAGAATACATGACATTGTACCGCACATGTGTCGCCGGCCTAAAAAAACAGGAACTGGAAAATGGAGGATAGATGGCGCACCACTCTCCTTTACAAACTCCGAAACTGGCCTTGACTTTACTTGAGCAGTTTCTCTGTTCGGTCTAAGGTCAAAGCAAACGACCTTAACAGCAAATTCACTGGGATTGGTTGATGCTTTAGAGTAATATACCCTACTCTTGAGATTCTCTGAATTCTAGGTGTTGCAATTCGGAGATTTACAAGACAACGGAGCGCAAGTGGAATTTATTTATTTCTGAGGTCAATGAGCTAAGCCTTCAGCTTGTAAGATAAGCTTTTGTAAATTACATACGTTTTTCTTCTGTTCTGAAGGCGACAACGGTCGCCTGCCTCTTCCTGAGTAATGTCCTTCTTCATTGACAAGAATGATGATGCCCAGTCCCTAGCTAGCATTGACCAAGTCCCAGATCATGCGTCAACTGACACTCTCCCTGCTCACAAGAGCAGCAGTCTACTCAGGTTTACATTCAAACAGAACCAGGAGATCTGAATCTGAATCATGATTTATACTTTAGGTTTTATCCACAATGCTGCACTTGTTTCGAAACTTCCGTCTTTCGTTACCCCCGGGGAAAAGTGAACTGGAGGACGAAGCTTCGTTACTTTTGCCAATGTCCACCCATTGGTCCACTAGCTCGGATCTTGTCCTTTCTCATCGTCTTGGGTCTCATCTGGGTCATCCTTGAGCTAATCATGGGTGGATGGGCCTACCCCGGACCCATTATGTCAATTATCATCTTGGAAATCGTCGGACTCTTTGCTGGGTTGGGGATGAGAGCAATGGGACTCCCTTCATTGCTTGCACCCTTGGCTATCGGAATCATCATTCGGAATGTGGATGTTCTAGACAGCCTGATCTTCAAGGCATTCGAGTATCCATACATTTACGATGAGGATTGTAACAACCTAATATTTGGCGGCCGGAATGACACGAATACCACATTACTCAACGCATGCTGCGGCGAAAGGAGGCTTGAAGCTGTAGATAGTTGGATTACACCAATCAGGTATGGTCTTGGCCAATCAAATCTCCACTTACTCTTGACCTGAGATTAACTTTAACTTATTTGGGTGGTGTTAGAGAAATTGCTTTGACGCTGATCCTGACCAGGGCCGGGATTGAGCTGAGTCCGAAGCAACTCAAGAAACTGAAAGGTGTAGTTCCAGCGCTAGCTTTTATTCCTTGTGTCGTTGAAGCCCTGGTTTGTTCCTGCTTATTTTACGCAATGTTCAGCGGTCTTATGGAGTACAACTTCTTCCTCTGTCTGGTTGCTGGGTAATCCAAACAGATTCACACTAAAGTGAAGCTTAAAGTAATGACGGGATGGTTTTCCAGTTTCGCAATAGCCGCTGTGAGCCCTGCAGTTGTCGTTCCTGGTGCTATGGTACTGCAATTGACTCCATTGGCCATCTTGGTTGAAAATAGTTCTTTTGGTTGCAGTCTTTGAAGAGGCGTGGCTACGGTGTGAAGAAAGGGATCCCCACACTGTTGATTGCAAGTTCAAGCATTGACGACGTCTTGGCTATCACTCTCTTCACAATATTCCTAGCAATTGGACTCTCCTCTGAAGTATCAAAGCGAGAACATCAATACACTTGTCCAGAAAATACTTCCGCTGGAGAAGGACCAGGTACCAGCACTATATCTCTAATTTCCAGTGTTGTTTATGTAATTTTCTTGTATTTTCAGAATACGAACCCTGGGTACGAATTATCGCCGCCATTGCAGCGATTCCTCTTGGAGTGATGCACGGCCTTGTGGTTGGTTGCTTCCTCCATTTCATTCCATCAAGAGAATCAGCTTCCAAAGGGATTCAGCGACTCATCCTCATCATTTGCCTCAACATCGCAACCATGCTCGTCTACGCTCACTTGGACATTGTGAGTGGAGCAGGGTCCATCGGAGTGCTGACAACGTCATTCATTGCCTCCTACGGCTGGAGGTCACAGCCCCACTGGAAGAAGAACTTTGCCAAAGTAGAACACACGCTGGGCCACATTTGGGCAATGTTTGTCCCCCTCCTGTTTGGGACGATTGGGAAGGAAATCAGATTCATTGAAGAGAAGATTGATCCCTTCGAAAGTGTTTATGAAGGGATGAGTGAGGCTGACATGGAGTTGAAAGAACGATACTGGAATCCATTTGATGGAGACAACATAGGGAGAATCATCGGAGTAATCCTGCTTGCCGTACTTTGCCGCTTCATTGCGGCCTTCTTGGTGGCAGGAATGGCGCATCTCAACTACAAGGAACATTTCTTTGTGTCCCTTGCATGGCTACCAAAAGCAACAGTACAAGCGGCGCTGGCTCCAATTGTGCTAAGTGAAGGTACGTAAAGGCAAGGAAACAAGGAAAACTGCCAACTATGATCTTTCCTTTAGTACTAGAAAAGGCGCCGTCGGTGCGAATGGTCTGCATTGCAAAGCTGATCGTCTGCATGGCCGTTATGGGGATAATACTCAGTGCACCAGTGGGAGCAATTGGCATCGCATTATCAGGTCCACGACTCCTTTCAAACGAAAATGAGGAAGTGGAAGTGGATGAAGAGTTTCCAGATGGAGACGAAGACCCAGAGGAAGGAGGCGTGTACGAAGACGCCCTTGACTTTGCCGGAAGTCCAGGAGGAATTTTAGCAAGCGATGATTACGACCCTGTGGATGAAGTCAAGCCCGCACACTCCCATGGGCCAAGATTAAGCCACCAACCATAATTATCCCATTAGGAAATACTCATTGAAATGTCACAAATTCTTGCTCAATGATTAAAAATCCACTGTTGAACTGACTTACGAGCGTGATGAAAAACGTTTAATTTTGAACTGGCGTTGGGTAGAAAAAATCACAGGTTTTGTAAAGCTGAAATTCAACTTTGTCGTTGGTGAGGCTCAAACTTTTCAAAGTGAGAAGCAAACTCGGGCTTTTTGGTAATGACATCGACTGCTCCGAAATCACGTAACTGAAACCAAAAAACTCAGGATGGATTTAGCTGACTTTTGCTGAAATTGAAACTCACTTGACCACTGTCCATGATGAGCAGGTGATCGCAGTATGACAAGCTTTTGAGGCGATGGGCGATTATGAAAGTGGTGGCGTGAGTGAATTCCTCAGCCAAGAGACGGTCCATTACTGCACTCGTTTCGTTGTCAATCGCTGATGTCGCCTCATCCACAAACAGAACCTAAACAGATGCAAAATGGTGATTAAATAGGGATCCCCTTTGGATGTAAATGTTTATTACTGTAGCTCGACGCAGGAGGGCACGAGCAATTGACAGCAGTTGTCGCTGGCCACTTGACAGACCTACTTCAGCATCCAAGTTTTCCACCACTGGCTTGAGTCCAGTCTGCAAAAAACCAATGAAGAAAAGTGACTTAAGACTCTTTGACTTTAGATCGTTATCCAATCCGGCTGAAGGGGTAACTTTACCTTTTCAAGGACACTCCATAGCTCAGGGTCTTTGAAAGCCTTTGCTGGATCTAAATTGAACCGAATACTTTGTTGGAAAACGGCTGGATCTTGAGGAATGACGCAGAGGGCGTTTCGTAGTTTGGACAGAGGAATTTCTGCAATGTTGACACCGTCGATTGTGATCCGACCACTTTTGAGTTCAGTGAGTCGAAACAAAGCACTGCCAATGGAACTTTTCCCACTCCCGGTGCGACCAATGACACCAATCTTTTGACCAGGGAAGACTTCGAATGACAAATCCTTCAGGACCACTTCATGCTCCAGTGAATAACTCATGAACACAGAATCTGAAATTTTAAGTTCAAGATAAGAGTTTAGAATGCTTTTGCTCTGACCTTACCAAACTTGACATGCCCTGCTACTGGCCAATGGCGATGGACATCGACCATACTCTGAGCTCCCATGAGCTTTTCCATCTTCTTGTTTTTCTTGACTCGTCCATTGCTCCCACACTCAAAGAGCTCAGGTTCCTCTGGCTGGCTTTTGAGCAGGAAATTCCGAATCCGTTCCACTGACACGAATCGAGCCTGTGTCTCTGTTGCCAACCTCACAGTGAACTGGAAAATCCCTGAGAGCTGTGCAGCATATGACAAGGCTAAGCCACTGGCACTTCCGTCAACTTTCCCGTGGAAAATTAAAACCAGGATACCCGTAATCCCAGTCACTGCCACTAAAAAAGATTCAGCATCTATTAGCATTGTAAGTTACGTTTCGTAAGCTTTACACTTTGGTCTACCTGCGAGACAATCGAGACGGAATGACAACCAACGAACAGCGGCGTTGTAAGTGTAGAAAATGGAATGGTACTCATCAGCCAACGTGTTGAATTGGGCCAGTGCCTGTTGCTCCTTTGAAAAGGCACGGATTGTTCCCATCCCACTCACCGTTTCCTTCACTTTCGTGAAAATCGGAGCCTTGGCGTCACTCTCTAATCGCTTCAAGTCACGAATCGCAGCACTATTGAGACAAGAGTCATTTCACACTTGAAATCCACACAGTTGTTAATGAAAAATAAACTTGCTTGTAAACACGTCGGATAAAGATGAAGATGACAAAGAGAACGCCTAGCGGAATGAGGAAGATTGGGAAGACAAGAGTCACCAGAATAAACACAGACAAAACGATGAAAATATTCTGCAGGAAAAACTCCAAAGTATTCGGAAGCGCAAGGTCAACTGAAAGAAAAATTTCATTTTTTGTTGCATTGTATAAATACAGCTGAATTTTTGTAAATTGGAATCACACCTTGTTCCATGTCTTTGGAGAACAAATTCAGGATTTGTCCGATCCCAATTTTCTCTGATGACTTGAGCCGATTTCTGAAGAAATAAGTGAGGAGTTGGCAGTGGAGGCCTTGGGAAGCTCGCATTGTTGTCTGAAAATTAAAACTGAATAGTTTACAATAATTATAAAAAGGAATTCTTTTAATCACTTACAAACACGAAAAGGAGCGTCCTGAATACAGTTGCGAGGAAAATGAGTAGGATGATCCCTGCGTAAATGTTTCGATTGAAGTCGAATCCAGGGGTGTCTTTGGTTATCACTTCAGGCGCTGTGTCATTCCCCCCACTTGGACTTCCGGCACTGAACCAATGCTTGAGCCACCAACTACTGAATGCGGTGGAGCCAATGCTCAGAGCAAACGCGAGGGCGACGAAAAACGCAGCCACGTAACCCCCGGCGTTGTCAATGTATAGCTTGTAAACGGCCCATGGGATCTTCCCTTCTCCTGTCATCGACTGCGGCTGCGGCTTTGCGGCAGAAATTGTAACAGGAGCGATGTCACTTGAATCCGTTTCAACGTCAGATACAGAACAGTCAAGCAGGTCAGAGTCTTCAAGCCTTAAAAATGAATTCTTAAATCCTGAATTTACACGATTTACAGGGACCTTACATGATTTCAACATTTTGATCTTGCAGAGGAGTAGCTGACAGTAGGCCTTTGTAAACTGGCGAATTTTCCTCAACCAATTCCCTGCAGAATAGAATAGAACATTAAGAATAGAATAGAATACAAAGAGCGGAGTAATTATGACTTACGCGTGACTTCCGCGTTCCACCACCTTCCCTTCTGAGAAGACCAGAATCTCATCACAGTCCTTCAGGAACTGCATTTGATGCGTAACGAGGATGATTGTCTTCTTATCCCGACGTAATTGATCCATGATTACTCGTTCAAAAACAGTCTTGGCTACACGGCTGTCCAGGGCGGAGAAAGGGTCATCGAGGAGAAAGACATCCCGAGATGATGCAAAGTAAAGGGCTCGGGCGAGTGAGATCCGACTCTTCTGGCCACCGGATAAATTACTTCCATTCTCCATCGCTTCTGTCAAGTCCCCCAAGGGAAGGGTTCCAAAGTCATTCACAAGACAACAAGCACTGATCGTTGCATAGTATCGCACGCTGTCAAATGGCTCTCCAAAAATCACATTGTCACGAAGCGTCCCTTTGAAAATCCTACAAGGCAGAGGAGAACCAAAGTTTTAAGCTTAGATTAGGAGTTCAAAATGGAGGAACAAAGCGACAGTTTATACCAAGGTTCTTGTGGGGCATAGGCGATGCCCCCACGCACATGCAACTTCCCTTGGCCTATAGAAAGCGCACCGGCAATTGCTTGCAGAAAAGTACCTGCCACCACCAAACCAACAGTGAAACAAAGCAAATGTGGAACCAACGTGTGCTCACTTACTCTTGCCACTCCCAACTTGGCCACAAATCCCCACAAGCGTTCCCTGAAAAGAAAATATTCAAATTCCAATCACTTTCTGGAAGAAAACGCAAACGTTAAGCTAACCCGCTTGATGGAAAGCGACAAACTTTCCAGCTGGAATGCAATGACTTCGTTTGACGCAGGGTTGAGCAGTTTCTCTTTTTCTGCAATTTTGGCAAGGCGCTTCTCTTCTTTGCTCAGTTTCCGCTTCAGTGACTTTCGCTTGTTGAGAACATAGTCTGAATCCGGAGGTGCTCGACGAATGACCGAGACTCCTTCAAATATGATCACTTCCTTCTCTGGGGACAGTTCTGCATCAGCTCTTTCTTGAATCGAACCTCGAGTTTCAGCAATTTCAAGTACTTTCTGTAAAGGAATGAAGGCATATTAAATGGGGTTTTGAATCGACCAGCTATCTACCTCCATCCGCTCAATGAAGAGTCGAAAGGCATTTGAGAACTCAAAGATTTGATTAATACTACGAACTGAGTAACCAAAGAGAGAAAACAGAAACAGAATTGTGAACGCCTACAGAAAAAAATTAACTCATAAATTAAGATCCAATTTGTAAAATGAAAAACAAAAATGCTAAACTAAGAAGCCAGGCGATAAAACCAATTGTACGCACACATAAAAAAGCTTTAGGTAATTTCAGATTAGGCAAATGTTGATCAGGAAAAGAAGGGAAATGGCACCTGAAGTCTTTCGACAGCAATTTGACATTCAAAATAGGCCCGGAGGCCTGAGCGGAGCTTATTGAGGGACGGACGAATGCGGCCACTAAAGAGAGCCACGATACAAAAAGCCTGGAAAGTGGAAACCCAGGCGATAGAAGAAGCATTCAGTCAATGGACACTGAACATAAGCATTTGGCGTTTGAACAAAAGCAACGAACCTGTGCCGGGTACAGAGAATGACCCGAGTTGACATACAAGAGGAATGTCAGAATGGCTCCAATATGGGGTAGAGTAGGCGCAATGACGACACTCATGCTCAACAGAAACTGAGCTCGGAGGATAAACTTCTTCTCCAGGAGTCTTGTGTCGCTGATGATGTTCCGAAAGTATTTCTCCCAGGCAAACATTTTAAGGAATTTCAGGTAGTGAAGGGCTTGAGATACGAAAGTGATTCGATTGTCTTGGATTTGCACTGCTGTACGACGGAAAGCACCGCTACCTCGTGCGAGCAGATACTATGAAAATCAGAAGAAGTGATTGGCTAGTGTTACTTAGTGTAAAAAACGTTTGAGCTTACCTGCACTGGGTAGAAGAGTGGGAAAACCATGAGGCCAACTAGGGCTAGAGGCCCTAGTTCGTAGACAATGTAAACTCCGGATAAGAGGAGCACAAATGGTCCACCAATGGCAAGTTGTGTAGTCATAATTACTTCATAAAGTCTGTTACAGTCGTTGTTAATGACGTTAGCTATCTGGAACGAATTCCCAAAGACAATTCATGTTACAAATTGTAAGAACGACAATTGATGAATATAATTACAGTGGAAGCAGTAGAGTCAGTGACATCCCCAAGGCGTAGTAGTTTCCGATAGGTTAAACCCATTGCAGCAGTTTTAAGTCGGATGGAAGTCCTACAAAAAAGACGTAAATAGTACTAGAACCGTCAGTTTTTATTATTAGGTTTATTATTTTATTGCACAACCACGCTTACCGATACCCGAGTGCCCAAGTGAGCGTAAATAGCCCGACCCGAAGAAACTCGCAGAAGATGAGAAGTCCAACCCATAAGCAACCGTCCGACAACTTCCCATCAGGATTTGACGAAAACCTTAAAATTTGACGCATACAGATGGTTGGAGTGACGAATCCGACAAAGACACTGGACAAGTAGACGAGGCTGGTGAGAAAAACTCGTTTCCGAACGTAGTTCCACATTGACTTGGCCAAATTGACTGTTCTTCGTTGTCTCTCCTTTCATCCCAGAAGTCCAAAGGCTCTCCAAATGATCAGTATTCAGTTGTGCCGACTCCAGTGACGAGATGAAAGGGATCTGTACCCGGTCAAGTCCATTGCGATATGAGGAAAACATCAGTGGACTGATCCAAGAGAATGTCATGAAAGAAAACCATCCTGCGTTGTCAACGGGATGATGGTGTGCCGAGAGATCCTTCTTCTTGGGCCCTTGAAATTGCACAGTACCTTCGTCCCCATCTCTGAAACGAAAGCAAGGGTATTTTAAAATTTTACATAAAGGGATGCAAGCTCTGAAGCAAACCTCTGAGATGTTTTCCCCATTCGGGAAATGAAATTCAGTATTCGTGACAGGCACAGGCTCACAAATGTGACAGCTGAGATGAGGAGGTGAAGCTGGAATAAACGGATTGCTGTTTGTTTATGACATTGTTTTATTAAAGTGTCAATTTCCTCTTGACTCACCTGAATCTCATTATATCCAACGAGTACAAAGTTGAGCGTGTTATCTACCCGAACACGATAGCTTATCGGCAATAATAAATTCCTATGATCTTCACTTTGAGGGGTACTGTAGTTTTGTTACACAGGCAGTACCAACCAACCCAGTT
Organism: Pseudachorutes palmiensis; assembly: GCA_009869845.1. Lineage (NCBI taxonomy): Eukaryota > Metazoa > Arthropoda > Collembola > Poduromorpha > Neanuridae > Pseudachorutes > Pseudachorutes palmiensis. The sequence goes on along the minus strand of VNWY01000550.1, from coordinate 24,410 downwards.
GCTAACAGTAATTGAGGATTGAAAACGATTAATCAAGAATAGGTTATTTTATGGTTTTCTTACCAATTTTGTTGAGTTGTGTAGGATTGATCCTGGGCTGCTGACTGGTGATTTCTGGACCATCATATCTTTTGGTTTTATTAACACTTCATTACCCACATCTTCTGGGCGTGGTGAATGAATGCATTCCATCTTGCAAAGGGGTCAAAGGTTATCCCAAATGCAATTAAAACTAGCTGCAGTTATTTATTCTGTGTTCTGGGCAATTTTTGGTTTGTTGACATCCACAGACCGCCTTGTTTTTTGCATGTATCAAAATACCCCTTTCGATAACCACAAATGGCCGCATTTTACTTGCAGCCAAAAAATTGTAGTAACAGCATAAATCGGATGGATTTTTACTTATTTTTTTAAACTTTTTAAACTTATTTCAATAAAATAAAATCATTTTTTGATGATTAAAATTTGAATAAAACAAAGTAATTTTTGATGATTTTTATTTTAATAAAATAAAATGTGGATTTTTTTGGCTAAATGTGGCTAGTCAGCTAGTGAAATGAAGCCGACAGGGCATTGGAAAAAAGCGGAATTTTCGAGGACATCTTTTTTCAAATTGGCATTCGAAGTTGTCAGCATTTTGAAACGGTTTTTGTTACCGAAATTAAGTTAATTAACGTTGATTAAGATAATTTGAACTCGTCTGTCCTCCATGGGAGTTCAAGGACTTTGGGGAATACTGGAATCTACCGGAAAACCAGTACCACAAGAGTCACTGCGGGGAAAAATACTTGCTGTCGGTAAGTCCGTTTTTGTTGTACACCATCAGTCTCTGTTTAATTGCCATTACCAAGTGGTACCATAATTTTATATTACTTTATGTTAAGTCTTCGTTTTAGTAAGGGATTAGGCTACGCTAGGGTGTCGATTAGCTGCATGGCGTGTAAGGGGTCGTGTTTTGTGTTATCTTTTAGTTTTAGGCTTGCCTACTTGAACTTTATTGTCTCTCCATTTTCAGCCCAGTGATCCCTTCCAGGAATGGATTTTGAAGTACCCCAAGGCAAAGAATTACTCCGTCGTTTACTCAATAACAAACTCACAATTAGCCTCACTGACGGTCGAACCCTTGTCGGAACCTTTGTCTGTGTGGATCGGGACGTGAACATCATCATTGGATCTGCTACAGAGTACGCTGACGATCAAATAACTGGAGCAGGACGTGTCTTGGGATTGGCAATGGTACCGGGTCGTCATATTACTTCAATCAAAGCTGAAAAAGAGGTTCTGCTGTCATCAGCATAATCCACTACTAAAAAAACCAAAAGGACAAGATGGCTTCGGTATCTCCTGTTCCCGAAGTTGAATCCCCTCCAGCAGGAGACGCAGGAGACGCTCCGCAGGCGGCCGCAGGAGCAGCTGTTGCAATTACGAACAATAATAATGTACCCGAGGCGGACACTGCTGACGACTCTCCCGCCCCAGCGGCAACTGCCCCTGTAAATCAAAACTACAAGACAGGAGAACTTCCGGACGAAAGGTCAGGGCTATATGGATCAGTTGGATGTCAGGCTATATGGAGTTTGTCATCATGCAAGCCTGGGTATGGCGTGGATCAACTTCGGGACTCATCTTTGGAAATCATACTGGCAGTCAGATGGGCAGTTGCCACACCTCGTCAACGTCCAGTTCCGAAGGAAGACGACCATCAGCGATATCTGCATTTATACAGACTTCAAGCTAGATGAGAGCTACACTCCAAGCAAAATTTCAGTCCGTTGTGGGACGCACTTCAACGATCTCCAGGAAGTGGAAGTCGTTGAGCTCACGGAGCCTAACGGATGGATCCAAATCTTCCTCAAGGACATCCGGTCTCGTCCCATTTCCACTTTCATGCTTCAGTTGGCTGTGTTGAGCAATCATCAGAATGGGCGTGACACTCACTTGAGACAAGTTCGGATTCACTCCCCTGTCCAAAATCATCCTGTCATGATTTTCCCTGGTGTTTTCACAGAGGAAAAATCCGTCTTCAAAATATATTCATGCATTCGTTAATTTAATTAAATTGTACCACCTTAAAATTAGGATTTCCCATCCGATCGTCAATGTAAAGCAAAGGGACAGCATTAGTTACCAAGAATTTTGGTACAAATAAATTAATTGAATTGATTCGTTGAATTTCTTTAGATATTTCGATTTGGCTCCACCAGGCGGTCAAGGGGTACCGGGACAAGGATGGGAATCCACTTCCAAGTGCTCACCTACTTGGCGTTTTCCACCGTATTTGCAAACTTCTTCACTACGGTGTGAAGCCTGTCTTTGTCTTCGATGGAGGTGTCCCTGCACTCAAGAAACAAACCATGAGTGGACGAAGGCGGAAGAAAATTGAGGCCTCATCCAAGGCCGCTACTGCTAGGACCAAGCTCTTGACGAACTTCATTCTAGGGCAACTCCAGCGTGAGACCAACAAGGCACTACCCCCAAGTATCCGAATGGGAATCAAAACTGCTGCAATGGCTTCCACTTCTGGAACTAAGCGATCACCAGTGAAGAATAATCTCCCTTCGGCTTATGAAGACTTGGTAGAACTTAGACAAAAGTTGGCTACAGCCACAGCAGCAAGAGAAGAGGGGACTGATGAGAGCCAGGAGGAGTCAAGCGATGACAACTCCACACCCGCTGCCAACTACACACCCACTGCCAACTACATTGACGATTTCTCCACCATCAATTCGCCTCATTTCGACACCCTGCCGTTGGAGTCTCAGCATGAAATCCTCTATCAAATGACAGAGTCAAAGAGCATGAATTCCTGGGCTAGGATAGGAGAGATGCCTAGGGAGGCTCTGGACTTTAGTTCCTTCCAGATGGATCGTCTCCTCAAGCGTCGCTTTCTCCAGAAGAAGATCCAAAGCGTCCAGAAGGAGATGGGCAAGAATCACATCTTTGGCCAGAACCTTGACGAATTGGCCACATATGAAGCAGAATTCGGCACCCCAGTGGACACGAGTCAAGTCATTGGATCCAAAGAGAAAGGAGTACTCCTCATTAAGCCCAAGGGAAATCAGCCATCTTCATCCAACGCTACTGTCACAACCACCGCCGTTGTTTTGGAAAAGGAAGACGAGCCGAAGAATGAAGCTGTTCTGGAAGTTGATGAGGAAGCAGATATCCAATTGGCTATAGAATTGTCCTTAAACTCGGAGAAACCACAGCCAGTCAAAGTGGATGAGGAGGCTGTCCAATTAGAGGAAGCAATTCGGCTTTCATTGAAATCAGAATTGGATACAGAGAAGAAGAGAAATGAAGATGAGATCGGGACACGCTCTCCTTCCAAGTCTCCCAGGCTTCAGTACGGAAGTCCAGTGAAGATGAAAAAGGATCAAACAGGTCCAGCAGTGCTTGACGGCTTCGAGGAGGCAATTGCTGGAGACATGTCGTCCGCTTGTTACAAATTCCTCGGCTGGGTTGGATTCTCGGAGAAAGTTGGAACAGTATCACCAACCAAAGCTATATTGGATACAGAGAAGAAGAGAAATGAAGATGAGATCGTAGTACGCTCTCCTTCCAAGTCTCCCAGGCTTCAGCACGGAAGTCCAGTGAAGATGAAAAAGGATCAACCAGGTCCAGCAGTGCTTGACGGCTTCGAGGAGGCAATTGCTGGAGACATGTCGTCCGCTTGTTACAAATTCCTCGGCTGGGTTGGATTCTCGGAGAAAGTTGGAACAGCATCAACACAAATAATCCCGACAAAGTCATCACCAACCAAAGCTAATCAAATCGCCAATCAAATCTTCACTAAAGTTCCTAAAAGTCAGAAACAAACAAACGAAGATGAAATTAGTTCGAGCAGTGATGATGATTTTGAGGAAGTTGAAGATGTCGAGGGCGAGCCTTTGATTGAAGATGAAAAGACACTCGTGGCTCATTTACTGACGAATGTTCATTCAACCCAGCTTCCACCTGAAACCATTTTGAGTCAATCACTCAAATCAGCAGAGCTGAAGGAAGATTTATTTGCAGATGTGTTTAGGGAGATGAAGCCAAGGGAATTGGATGCAGGAGAGTTTCCGACTGAGCTGGAGCTGGGAGAAGAATTTCAAGTGTCTGAAGAACCAATTAGTTTCGAAATGGCGGAGAGTCGCACACTGAATGTTCCAGTTCCTGACCTCCCAGTCTCAGAGCCTTCACTCCGCCTCATTTCCACAGAGTACTTGCAAGGTCAAGAGAAGTTGAGTGTTGAGCGTGGAAAGCTCAGAAGTGAAATCGGTGCTCAAGAGCGAATCTCTACTTCCATTACTGACCAAATGCACGAAGAAGTTCAAGAGTTGCTTCATCTCTTTGGCATTCCTTACGTCGTGAGCTTGACGGAAGCCGAGTCTCAGTGTGCATTTCTCGACGCTTCTTGTCTCACTGAAGGCACCATCACCGATGACTCTGACGTTTGGCTCTTTGGAGGGCTCCGAGTCTACAAGAATTTTTTCGCCCAAGGAGAGAAACACGTGGAATTGTACGAGTATGCAGAAATTGTAAAGAAACTCAGTAAGTTTACCTCCGAAGAATTCCATTTTAGAACTTGCTCAAATCCTTATGATTTTTTTTTAGGTTTGGATCGTGAGAAGTTAGTGTTGCTGGCAATGTTGAGCGGAAGTGATTACACCCAAGGGATTGAAGGAGTGGGTCCAGTCACTGCGCTCGAAATCATCACCGAGTTTCCTACAACCGAACTTTCATCCTTTGATTCTCTGATCAAGTTTCACTCATGGTGGGAAGAAGCCCAGAATGGAGGAAAAGCTGCTAATAAAACGAGAGAGAAATTCCGAAAACTGAAAATCCGTCCAGGTAATTTGCAACTAAACAACTTAATACTAAATGCCTATAAGTATTGATTCATTTGTTATATAAGGATTCCCGAGCAAGGCCGTGTACGATGCCTACGTGAATCCTGTAGTGGATGAGTCAATGGAGCCATTCAAATGGGGACAACCAGACCTGGAGGCACTGCGTCACTATGCCAAGAAACGCTTCGGCTGGAACCAGATTAGGACTGATGCCATACTCGAACCTGCTCTGAAAGCTAATGACAGTAAACGACAGTCAACGTTGGACGGGTTTGTATCAATTTTGAACCTCCCTGGACCTAATAAGGCAGTTCAAAGTAAGCGTGTGGAGAGAGCCATGAAGAGGCTGAAACGGGACCACGCCCACGCTTCGGTTCCTTTAGAGGTTAATCTCAGTGACTCTAGTTCTGAAGACGAAGGACAAGGTCAAGGGCCATCCCACAGTATCTCCAACGGAGCATCAGGAAGAAAGCGAAAAGCTCCTGAGATTCCGCAAAGAGTGAAAGCTGCAGAGGAGCGGAAGCGGAACAAGGAGAAAGCGGTGAAAGTTCTAAAGAAAAAAGGCAAATAAATTCCAATGCAGAGTAAATTAATAAATCAATAGAGGTGAGTAAATTGAATTATAAATGCAGAATGACGGAGCGTGTGGAGATCCAGAATCCCTGCCCTTTTCCTTAAGTTCATTGACTCAAAGGCAAAGGGGATTTTTTGTGCGTCAAGCACAAACCTCTCAGATTTCATTTTCTATTTATAACTTCTGAAGAAGCTCCTGCATTTTCAAAATGCTCGGAAGCACTTCTATTAAACTTATTCGGAAACTTTAGCAAGAGTAGTATGGGGACTTTTCGTGACCCTTGGGGTCGTCAGAATCAAAGCGTGAGTGAAGACTCCCGGCACAAAACTTATTCCAGTTCCAACTTGTCAAATATTTCTAGTGCCTCTACTTCCATTGGTCGGAAGTCCCTTTGTCTTTCTCTCCCTGAAGATTTCGGAGCTACAGTGTCCTTGGATGGACGGATTTGCAGAGTAGTTCGAGACGGTCCTGCACATTCGTCTGGACTTGTCCAAGTAGGTGACTATGTCCGAATCCTGGAGCAGGATGAAGGTTTAGTTAAACTCCAAGTGACCTACGGAGTAATCAGAGTGGACCAACGACCTTCAACTCCCTTTGTGATTGAAATTGGGAATCAAAGTGGCACTCCCTTGGGCCTAGCATTGAGTGACGGAGACACTGACAAAATCCAAATCTCCTCAATAAAGCGTGGCTCACTGTCTGATCGTTCTGGATTCCTGAGAGTGGGTGATGTCATATCCTCCCTTCGCCTCCATGACAGTGAAGAGCCGATCTGCTGCTCTAATCTGAACAGCTTCCAACTGGCCACGATTCTGAGGAAGTTGACTTCCACCACTCCCTCGGTGACGCTGGCGATCATTCCTGGTCGGGAAAGGCCAACGTCGTCAGACGTTTGCCGCTGGTCTGCTGAAGAGCTTGGGGGGAAGTTCTCGAGAGATTCACTCCGGAGGGAGCCATCGAGGGGTTCGTTTCGTTCCCTCTGCCTCTGGAAAGACTCGTCCTTTGATGACTGGGGTTTCAGCATTGTTGATGAAGAGGATGAACAAGGGATCGAAGGAGGGAAGAGAGGACCTGTTCTGGTACAAGAAATTAGACCAGGTGGACCAGCCTATTTGGCAGGTCTCAAACCAGGTGACAGGATTGTCCAAGTGAGTCATAACTTAAAGAGCCATACCAAAACTGGAAGTTCAAATATTCTTTTCTCGTTTTCTATTTTTTTAGATAAATGGCCGCATGGTTTGTAACTTCCAAAGCACAATTCTAGTACCAATCCTTGCCTCACAACAAGACGTTTTGAACCTCGGAGTTTTAATGCAAAAATAAGCCCACGGCAGAGGACGAACCTTGAAAAAAGAAATGCTAAAACAGCTGAAATTGGGGATTAGATGATGATAAAAATGTTGGTAATTTTTAATTGCGAACCTCTGCGTCTAAATTCACTTGAGCATAAAGGTTTTTTATCCAAGAATTTCAAACTCTTCTTCATCCACTTCGCTCCTGCCTGAGGAAGCCGCCGGTGAGTTGCCTTCGGATCTATGATTCGGTTGAACAAAATAAAAACTTCCTCGACTAGACTCTGACGTCGTCCAGCCCTGGGACTGGCTTTTGCTAGACTTCCCGAGACACGATGTGGGCACCCAGTCGGGTCGATTTTCACAAATTTCGAACAGAGGTAGCGGAGTGGAGGCCCATTTCTCCATTAGTTTTGCACAGAGTGAGTCGAATTCTTCTTCCGTAGGGCAATAGAAACAAACAGCAATCGAAGGGTCCATTGACACAAACTGCATCCGACCGGGTTTCGTTACGTGATAACTCTCATCCGCCGCTTTTTCGGTTTCGAATATTTTGGACCCAATCGTCACTGCTGGCTGGACAGTATGAGGATCCAGAAACAAAACTTCATCCTCTAAAAATTAAAAAAAAAAGTTTATATGAATTGTGATGTGGATTGATTTCTATGTTTTGGACTCACCAGCGTAGCCTATAAAGTAGAGAGCGGAGTTTGGTCTTCCTCCAAGCATACCAATATTTTGTCTTACTTCAAAAACAGCACGAAATGCAGGGACGTAGTCTGGATTAAGTTCACTTAGACCAAGACGCAGTGGAATTATAAGCACCAGAGGTTTCCATTTCCCATTTTGTCTGAAATAAAAAATCAACTGTAAAATTGTACTAAAGACGAGAATGTTTACTTTGTTGGGAATTGTACCTGGGACTGCTAAAGATAAACGAAGACGAAGGGACGGGATCCGAAGGGGATGGAGTTGATTGCGTGCAACTCCGTTTAATTTCTGATCTAATTAGTGTCGAGTCCATGGAAATGATTAACTCCACATCCAGTCCATCCTATAAAGTAGAGAGCGGAGTTTGGTCTTCCTCCAAGCATACCAATATTTTGTCTTACTTCAAAAACAGTACGAAATGCAGGGACGTAGTCTGGATTAAGTTCACTTAGACCAAGACGCAGTGGAATTATAAGCACCAGAGGTTTCCATTTCCCATTTTGTCTGAAATAAAAAAAATCAACTGTGAAAGTATACTAAAGACGAGAATGTTTTACTTTGTTGGTAATTGTACCTGGGACTGCTAAAAATAAACGAAGACGAAGGGACGGGATCCGAAGGGGATGGAGTTGATTGGGTGCAACTCCGTTTAATTTCTGATCTAATTAGTGTCGAGTCCATGGAAATGATTAACTCCACATCCAGTCCAGTAGCAGACGTGGCAAGAATTTTCTTAAAGGCTTGTGCAACTGTGTTGGGACCGAGCCAGGCACCGATGGGTTTTCCCAGAGCAGCACCACTTGTGGCAATTTGATGTACTGATAGAGGAGCCTTTGGTGTGTCAGCAAAGAGCCCTAGGATGTGAAGATACGCCGGAGTTCTAACACTAAGGTCCCAATGCCAGTCTGGACCGAGGTGACGCATAATGAGAGCCTTTGCCATGGCCATTTGACCTGCACGGATCATACAGCCCCAGCCCTTGTCTGAACTCAAAGCTGTGTCACCAATGGGAGGGAAGTTTTTCCTGTAGGTCATCCAGACACAGGAGGCAACGGAACGACGGAGTTCATCCAAATCTGAAAACAAAGATGACTTTAGAGTAAGCCCCTGAAGTAACTTGTTTTGCATTGGCTGTACCTTTTTCTGCGGTGTCCTTACCGTAGTGGATTGAGTATGAACGGCCAAATACCCAGACTGGAGAGTCACAGAGAGGGAAATCAGTGTCCATCGCCAGACACCGTTCAAACACCAAGTCCATTTTTGAGCCAATCTTCTTCTTCACGCGGTCCAAGTACTCGCCACCGCTTGCTCCGTTTCTCTCAAAGCGTCTGCTAGAATGTCCACTCCTTCCACTACTGCTTGTCGAGTCGAAAAAGAAGCTTGGGTTTTGCATTCGAGTCAGCGGAGTGCAGAGTCCTGCATCTGGGTTCACCTGAAATTCAAAAGAAAGCCTTACTAGGGAAACTAAAAATGTTTAGTTCCAAATTCATAACAAAGAAATTGTAAATCATTTTCGGAAATGTGCTCAAAAGGGGTTCTATTTTTAGTGAAATGTAACCCTTGATTTTAGCCTAAATTGACAAAGATGAACAGTAAATCTGCTTCCAAAAGCACAACCCCAAACAGCAGTGCTAGTCGGATTGACTTTGCGTCACATTTACGACGCCTGGATCGTGCCATCGCTTTGGATCAAAAACAACAGCCGCTACTGCCACCCCGAAGTGGCACTCCGAAAGTATTCCCAAGCTCCGCCATTACTAATTTCAAAAGCAGCGAGGGGAGCATCTCAAGCAACAGTTCTGGACAGTCTTCATCCACTGAAGTCCAAGAACGTGGAGAAGTGATTCTGGAAGTGGCGAGACTGACTGAAGAAATTCGTGACCTGAAATGGCGAGTGATGAGACTCACTGCAGAGACGATGGAACTTCGTGTGACAAACGAGCAAATCACAAATGCTGGCCAGGATATTCTGCTAGAGTATCAAAAATCCATGAAAGCAACGAAAGAGCTCCGCGAGGCTTTGACAGCTTCACAAAACTTGGAAATGAAGCTTCGAAATGAGATCGACTTCCTCAAAGCCCACTTAGTTACACATCCACCGGACCTCTCTGAATTCCCTGGACACGATTTACTTGATGACATTTCCACAACTAGCTCCGTCTATGACACCGTTGACACTGATGTCGACCCTCCGCTGGTCCCTACTCTAAAAACCACTGGAAATCAGAATGTTGCATCCGCCTTGGTTTACAGCACGCCATCCACAGAGTCCTTACATTATGAAGATGCACCTTTACCTAAATATACAAAGAACAACAACGGTAAGGAAAAAAGTCAAACTGCCTTGATTTTTAGTAGTAAAACATTCACACTTCCAGACCCTTTAAACTCTTCTCAGACGACCAAGGTGACCCATGACACTTCCCGAAGATCATTCGCATTCCAAATGAGTTGTAATCTATTGTCTCAGTTGATATCCTTTCCTGGTTCTGACTAAATCCTTTTCCAGTTACGGAAAATCTGAAAAGAACTGAAAACTGTACAAACATCGTCAACGAGCGAGAACCCGTTTCGATTCCAAGGTCAATGCGTGGCTCCAGTACCTCGGCACTTTCGATTGGAAGGACGGCAGAGACTCTGTCACCCCGAGGAGACTTTTACTTTTCCAATAGAGCATTCATGAATGCAATCCTTGGTTAGGACAGAACCAAAATGTCAATCAAGTGGGAAGTGACGATGACCTGTTTACTTTTTAGGGCGTCGCAATTCATCTTCCGCTGTCGTCCTTGATCCCGAAGCAAAAAAGGGAAAGATTAGCAACCAGAAGAAAGAAGACGGTGAGAACTCGAATCAAAATTAATCAATTACCTCCAATTTAGTATTACCTAAATTCCTGACAGCTGATTTACAATTAAAATGTGGACATGACATTTAACAAAGTACAGTAAATAACAAATGCCAATTACCTGATGTTGACCTGATGACCTTTGGGAATAGTTGACCTGACCTGATGACAGGAAGTCCAGGAAGTGACGAAATAGAAACTGCGATTAATTAAACTTAAATGAGGAAACCTTTTGTTTTGCTTCTCTGGATGACGGAGTTTTACACAGCTTGGCGCCGCCCGAAATAAAAAACATGAGACGGAAAGAGCCCACAGTGACATGAAATTAAAGCTGAACGGTGGACCGTGGACCGTGGGAAAATGAATGTTGACATGACATGACCCCAGGGTCACTTGATTGTGACTACGATTTTAATTGAGAAGGCAGGAGTGAAATTAGTATAATTTTGACTAAAATTGTTCCGACAGAGAATGGTCGACTGACAAAACTTATTTCTATGAATTATTTCTGTTTAAAATGGGGTTAATGACCGATTAAAGTGTTGCCAAACAGTCTACGAGCAGCGGCAAGAAAGCACTTGTGATTTTTGATCCTATTGGTTATGGAATGGAGTGCCTTAGGCGTTCTTCTCATGAATAAAAGCCTTCAGCTTCTCCAGGTTGGCTCCAGAAATCTCCCCCACCTGCAAATTATAATTCCATTGGTTAATTCATTTTAAAATCAAACCATTCTCATACCCGAGTTGCTTCTTTGAAGGCCACGAACGTAGGCATGCAAGTAATGTTGTGCTCGGCAGCCAAATCTCCAAGTTCATCGACATCGACCTAAGGTCAAAACAATGTGTAAAGAGAACTTTGGTAAATTATAAATCAAATGACTTTGTACCTTTAGGAAAACTACGTCTGTCAAGACCAGTGCGAGCTTCTCGATTTCAGGGCCAATGACCTTGCATGGTCCACACCAAGTGGCATGGAAATCCACAATCACCAGCTTGGATCCTGCCTCTTTTAGCTTCTCCTCAAACTCAGCCTGGAATTAAAAAATGAGGTCAATACATTAATTCATTTATAGAGGCAATGACCCCGTTTTGATTGTAGTAAATTAGATCGTAAATTGTACCCAAGGGAAAGAGCCAGCCTACTTTAGTTAAAAGAAAGAACAGTTTATGAGCTCATAGACAAAGACAAGGGTGATGAAATTGTCATTTCGTGTCATTGTATGCCACGCCAAAGTAAATATAGAAATGACCGACATAAGGTGATGTCATATGCTGTGTGACCATGTCTCATCGCGTGCCTATCTCATGAGTTAAATTAAAGCTGTATTCACACGGATAGAAATCCAGGTCAGGGGTCATCACAAATTACAAATGTTACGCAACCCTATACAAGTTTACGGGAAATTGTAATTAATATCCACATCTTTCAGTCCGCTGGTCTATCTGTTTGTACTTTTATAACCAGATATCAAATATTGATAAAAACTGAGTGACCTTTTGGTTGAATTGCTTACCGTGCTGGTGACCTCCTGGACGATGTGAGTCTTGTTATTAGCCATGATTCCTTCAACCCAGCGAGCTCGTCTCTGTTCAATTAATCGTTGGTCAATTGATGCCGAGCGACCAGCTTGATATGATGCTTGATCTGCACCTGCCTTTTTTCTGCCACAACAACATGCGCCCATTCCCCAGACACAAGGAAAATCCGACACCAACTACGCAAAATAAAAAACGTCATCAATTGACACATCAATGGAAATACCAATTAGGAAAAGTTAATAATTAAGGAAATGCGGAAACATGGTTAATTGTAATCTCAAATACCCGGGTCCTCACTTCCTGCGGGGTTTTGATTGGGAATATTTAGCATTCGTTCGTCAGGTCTGACGCCATTCCTGCCTGGCCAAGATTGTAAAGTGAAAACTGGACTTTCCCTTTATTGCTTTATCAGCTCAGCTGGATGAGGTCATCGGCAGGTCACCACACCTAATTCCAAGAAAGAGTTTCAAGTGTCAAGTCTCACCAGTTACTCATAAGCTTCACTAAACCAGTTGTGATCTAAAGAGGGGAAAGCATTTCAATTGTTTTAGGATTTCAGTTGATTGTCGGTTACTAAAGAAATTCAGAAAGTAAAGCTCACCGTGACCTTGACCGTGGACGTTGTATTTGCTAAATAGGAAGATGACCACAGCATTTCAACACCAAGCGGGGACTGCGATGGAGTGCCTTAGTGTAGGTCACTGAATCAGACAGGTTTCTTGGGGTGTATTTTCTATAAGTAAATTTTTCTTTTCCAGATCCCAATTACCCTTCAAAAGGAACCAGAGTTTGACGGTGAAGGTCGTGAAGTGCTCAAGTGCGGGTTCAAGATTGGTGGTGGGATAGACCAAGATTTTCGTCAGTCCCCATACGGTTACACAGACAATGGTGTCTATGTCACTGAGGTCATCCACAATTCTCCAGCGGATCGGGCGGGGATGAAGAAACATGACAAGATTCTCCAATGCAATGGCTATGACTTCACCATGGTCACTCATAAGAAGGCAGTAGACTACATCAAGAAGCATCCAACGCTGAATCTCCTCGTTGCCAGGAAAGGTGTGACATCTTCATGAACACTCCGTCCGGATTCTATCTTTTAGAAACTCCAGCCAACACTGTTCATTCCAATTTGCAAACCGAGGCAGCAGTCCTGTTCGAGGTCTTGGGTAAACGTCTTGTCATTATAATTTAATCGAGTCAGCATTTGCGGCCTGTCGCAGAGCTTCCGGGTATAAATTAACGTAATCGATTGACATCGAACTCTCTGTCTTGACAGTTTGAGATATAGACCAAATAAGTAGATTTCTTAGCTGTATTTGGGAGTGTTTGGTATTATGGAGAGTCCATATGCTTATCAAAATGTAAAAACAGAATTTATAGACTTTAAATAAATTGCCTTATAAGCTTCTTACTCTTTGTAGAATTATTTATCCTAAATCGTTTTATCATAGCCTGTATCCTTTATCCCGGTTACTGGTAGTAGAGCTCAAGATTCATTCCGTCGTGGATTTCATCTGGAAAGACAAGAAAAGACACACGTTAATCATTAAATTAGGTTACTTCCTATTCGTTGCTTATTGATTGGTGTGAATTGGTCTATCCACTTACAGTCCCTCAGAGTGATTGGATCCTTGAAGATTGTGTACCATTTCTTTAGTACAATCTTTTCCGACTTGGTGCCTGTTTGAGCCGCAATTAGTTTTTTGAGGTCCCCGATTGTATCGTCCTCGTTACATTTGACCCTGATCTTCTTACCCAGACGGTCGTTGCACGTGATTTCAATCATGACTCTGACTCTGGAAACTGGTCAACTGGATCCCTCAATCTAAATAAAACTCAAATTAATTGTTACAGCCAACAGCAGATTGTGTTGTGTGATTCCAATTCGGTTTTGTAAACAGCTGACTGGGTCGAGAGTGAAAGTCACAAGTGGCGACGCCAGTTATCCAGACTTGGAAATTCAATCAGCAACCCAACCACCCACCCAATAAAAACGTAGAACTCGAAAGGACCTTTGACCCCCACGTGCCATCCTCTTCATTCATAATTTATAAAAACAGGGTTGACAAAACTTATTACCGTAACTTAAATTAAAATTCTCAAGTACTTTGGATGACAATTCAGAATACAAATTAGCATCTATTTAGTCAATTATCTATTAATCAGAATATCCAGCCTATTATCTATGAATTAGAATATCCACCCACCCTATCTTTCTATCATTTCATATCTAAATCTATGATCTATGGATTTATTAACAAATTAAAATTAAAAAATTTGTTTTTAAAACATGTTTTCATTTGTTTTGTTGTGATTAATAATTCTAAAGTGTAATTATGAACTGTGATTTTATATAATTTTTTTTGTCAAATTAATTGTATTATTTTGCAACCCTGTTTTGAGTAGATCTGAGCCTGTCTGTCTGTGGATTTGGCGCCTGCGCCTCTGTCCCATCCCTCCCCCTGTCACGTTCTGACTGTCTGGTTTCCTGTGAATTCTGCTCACACAAAGGGAATCCACTTCCCTCGCCTCTCTCTCTTTCCATCCATCTTGGATTCAGGAACGACTACTCTACAAAAGTCCCACTTTAATTAACCATTTCAATTAACTACAAAGGAACTGACCTTTAATTACTACTGAGGGACAAGACTACACTTTCCAGAGATCAAGATGTCATACAGAGATCAACGGTACGTCCTTTCATTACTTGCCAGGCTCACTCTCAAAAATCAGACAGCGAGGCACATTAGCACAAGGGCCTCTCATCGCGGAGTCTTAGCTTTATCATCAACTTCTTCTGGTCACTGTCCCAATCAGGCTAGGACACTCTGTTCATTACCAATTACACCTCTCTCAAGGGGTACCTCATCAGTCCGTCCAATAGGGACGAGACTAAATAGTAGTAATAGTCACTACCCGGCCAATGACGACTTTCAAGATGAAGAGACTGATCGGAGGGGCAGAGGTCAGGATTTTGGAGGAGGAGGAGGACGAATCACTAGACCAGCCCGATACAGCAGACAATTGAACGACGAAGAGTATCATGACGAGGATGATGAAGATGGCTGGTCGTAAGTTCATCCATCCTTCCACTTCTCTTTTTATTAGTTGCTAGTCTTTATACAAAATACTTTTTCCTGTCCTTGATCCCAGGAATTAGAGTTTACAAAAAGCAATTATCAAAAAGTTAACTGTGTGTGTCTCTTCCTGAGAGTCTGTCATGCTCATGAACCGAACAGCGCGCAGTGACCAAGTTGATGCTAAAACGCTAAATCTCACAGCTCCGCTGCTAAGCTTTTGCGCTGGATATGGCTAGACTTTGCCTTGCCTTAGAACTCCGCCTATATTTCTTGGGTGTGTGGTCTTTTATTTTAGCTCTTTTCTCATGTTCCTTGGTTCTGAAAATTGACAGGCTCTTGAGAGCGAGAGTCCGACACAGTAGGAAAGTTGGTTTACAGACTCCAGACAATGTAAAGACTTTAATAAAATCAATTGCTTTCGGGGGATACAAGGACAATTTGTCACACTGAAAAGACTAGTAACGAAATAAATTGGTACCCTGTTTTCATTTCAGCATCTTTTACCATCCTCGACATGATCACCAATCAAGAGAATTTAATTAAATGTGGGTTATTGTACAGGTTTGCTGACTGTAAATCTGTAAACCAACTTTGTTTTGTTTTTGTTTTTATATCCTGATGCAATCACTTCAATCAAACTCACGATTCTTTTGTTTCTGTTGAGCAGTGGACCTGGGACAGGACGAAGTGACCGTGGCGGAGGATCCGGTGGCTATGGCGATCGCTCAGGTGGAGGTCGAGGCGGTAGCGGTGGTGGACGTGGAGGTTTTGGCGGAGGCCGAGGCGGCGGTGGTGTTAGTCGTGGTGGGTCAAGTTACGATTCACGAGGTTCTGGTGGATACGGCGGTGGTGGTCGATCAATGGGCGGAGGAGGTTATGGATCAAAAGGAGGAAGCATGCAAGGTGCATCACTCCGAAAGCCACGATGGGAAGCCGAGCGACTCCAGCCCTTTGAGAAGAACTTTTACCACCCTTCAACCACACTTGTGAATCGGAGTCAAGATGATGTCGATCAATACATGCATGACAACCAAGTGACTGTCAAAGGACGCGACGTTCCAAGGCCCATCATGTACTTTGAAGAGACTGGATTCCAGGGAGAAATCATGGGAGCTCTTCGCAAGCAAGGATTCGACAAACCCACATGCATCCAAGGAGTTGGCTGGCCAATTGCTCTTTCCGGACGCGACATGGTTGGGATTGCACAAACAGGATCAGGAAAAACACTCGCAGTAAGGCTTCAAATTCATTCACTTCACAAACAAACATTTTTTTAATGAATTCTTTAATCTTTTACCAGTACACTCTCCCAGCCATCGTTCACATCAACCACCAACCAAGACTCGAACGCGGTGAGGGTCCAATTGCTCTTGTTTTGGCCCCGACTCGTGAACTCGCTCAGCAAATCCAACAAGTGGCAAATGAATTTGGGCAGGTGACTCGAGTCAGAAACACATGCGTCTTTGGCGGAGCTCCCAAAGGAGGACAAGCCCGAGATCTGGAACGGGGAGTGGAGATTTGCATTGCCACTCCTGGCCGTCTCATTGATTTCTTGGAATCAGGGAAAACAAATCTTCGACGTTGTACGTATTTGGTACTGGACGAAGCCGATCGGATGTTGGACATGGGATTTGAACCACAAATTCGCAAAATCTTGGAGCAAATCAGGGTGAGTGTCTTTCACTTCTTCCTTTGATTAGTAAATCCTCTGTTCTTGGCATCTTCCAACTTGACTCTTGAGTTGATAGTGGAAGATGAATAAATCAAGAGGTAAATTAAAACAAAATGGTTAGAATCGGTATCATGCCTTCGGTGTCTATTCAATCAAATTGGTAGATCCCATCCTCAGCATGCCGAACAATTAGATAAGAAAAGCTTATAAGAATTGATTCCCAATCAAAGTTAAAAACTAAATTAGTTTTTGTAATTTCATTTTCAGCCTGATCGTCAAACTCTTATGTGGTCTGCTACCTGGCCAAAGGAAGTTCGTACACTTGCCGAAGACTTCATCAAGGACTTTATCCAAGTAAACGTTGGTTCACTCAATCTCTCTGCAAATCACAACATTCTTCAAATCATTGACGTCTGCAACGAGAGCGAAAAGGAATCCAAGTAAGTTTCCACAACATTTGAGACTTAAGCTCAAA
This sequence comes from Pseudachorutes palmiensis, assembly GCA_009869845.1. NCBI lineage: Eukaryota > Metazoa > Arthropoda > Collembola > Poduromorpha > Neanuridae > Pseudachorutes > Pseudachorutes palmiensis. The sequence goes on along the minus strand of VNWY01000550.1, from coordinate 7,385 downwards.
ACTACTTTCTTTGAACTCGAACTGACTGACCAATTTCCCATATTTTCCATAAAGAGTCTTCCCCTAACGTTTTATTTTCAATTTCTGTCAAATTGATTTTGAATGTTAATTTTTGTGATCTTGTGAAGAATGCAACGTCTGTTGGAGGAGATTTCCGCAGAGCGTGAGAGCAAAACCATAATATTTGCTGAAACCAAAAAGAAGGTTGATGAATTGACGAGAACGATGAGACGCTATGGGTAAATCCACAAAGTCCTCCTTCAAATGGAATCCAAATGCAACTCCTTCATTGTTCCTTTACGCTTTCTTCCTTTAAAAAAGAAAAACTGCAGCTGAAGGCACCCTTAGGTTGGCGTGGATCGCGTTAACAAAGCGAGGAGTTCGATAAAATGTCAATTTCATAGTTTGATTTTAAAAGGAAAAAGATAACGAGGTCTCAAAGTCAGGGAAAGCAGTCAAGCAGTCGTATTAGGAGAGTGTTATGATTTTGTGTTTTAATTTTGTCTCTGCGATTCCTTTCCATAGGCTTCGAACACTATTGGATGAGATTGGAAATGAGTCAGAGAATAAGTCAATTGTGTTCGCTGAGACAAAGCGCAAGGTAGATCAAATTACAAGGGACATGAGGAAACTCGGGTAAGAACATTTTTACCCATTTACACACGACTTTTACATTTTGCAAACTTCGGAAGAGAGGAAGGTAGACAACCGACCTTATCAACTGGGTGCACTTTAACTTGCAATTAACAAAATGATTTCAAAAGTTGCATTTTGGATTTATTTTTGCACAGTGAAGTTAAGTAGGTGCTAAATGCTAAAAAATATTTCTATTGTGTGGTATTAGATGGCCAGCGATGTGCATTCATGGAGACAAGTCACAGAACGAGCGTGATTGGGTACTTGCTGAATTCAGATCTGGACGGGCACCAATCCTAGTAGCCACTGATGTAGCTGCTCGAGGTTTAGGTAAGCCCCTTCCTTCCTAGACAACTGATCAGAAGCAGCCATTTTTGTTCATTTTTGAGATGAAGTGATTTTCTGTGATTTTGGAGTCCCACCTATTTCCTTTTTGTTTCCTTTTGATGGCCATTGACAATTTGGAGTTTTTGAATTAACTTGGTGGGTTTTCTTGTGTTTGCAGAGGCACAGTGTAGAGGAAGCAGTGGATGGGCGGAATTGAATGCTGTTGGTTGAGTTGTTCAGGGAAGCGGGTTGGCCATTGGTTGACCTGACGGAGGAAACCTGAACAATTTTGGATGGAGGTGACACTGGGAACTTCGCAGCTTCAGCTGAATGTCACTCTCAGAAAAACCACCACGCATTCGCCCACCTCTCGTTATTCTCTCTCGACGAAAGTTTTCCGTCTGTGCCTCTGATACAGTTTACGACGAGGGTCAATCCCCCACTTTAGTTTGAGTGTGAGTTTAAATTACTGAGACTCGTCCTCTTCTTCACATTCTGGGAAGGTCAATTTCCTCCATCTGATTGTCTCTTGAAATCGATGAGCAATCAGTGGTGGTCAGGGACGAAACGGTCAGGCATCTGCTGCTCTGATCCCCTGGAAGAGGATGAAGGCTCCTTGTCAATTCCCGTTTTGTAAAAGTGTGCCATTAAAAGGTAAGAATTTGCACACTTTTTGTTAATTCTCACAAATTGAATCAGCTCCAGCTTCATATAAAAGTCTCTCTCGTCATCCGCTCTAAAATGAGAAGTTTCTTCGCTTCAGTTGTCCTTTTGTCCAGGGTTTTTTGTTGTTGTCCCACTATAGTAGTTATTCCATTAAGTATTGGAAACTCCTAATAATCTTTAATCTTTGACAGATGTGGAGGATGTTAAGTTTGTCATTAATTACGACTATCCAAATTGCTCCGAGGATTATGTTCATCGGATTGGACGAACAGGGCGTTCTCAGAAGAAGGGCACAGCCTACACCTTCTTCACTCACAACAATTCCAAACAGGCCAAGGATCTCATCGAAGTTCTAAGAGAGGCAAACCAAGTCGTCAATCCAAAACTGTTTGAGATGCAAGACAACTCTCGATCATACGGTGGAGGTCGAGGAGGCTATGGAGGTAAAAGACACACATGAACCCTTGACCTACTGACTCTAATCTTTTGAATATGTTTGAAGGTCGTTCTCGTTGGCGTGGTGGGCAGAGCGGAGGCTACGGCGGCGGTGGAGGTGGCTACGGAAACAGCTACGGCGAGTATTAAACTGTCTCTCCAATTAATTTGTTCGAGTGTGTAGAAGGGTTTTAACCTTACGTTACACATCATAAACTTTTGTCTTTTGTTACACAATTCCAATATTTTATTCCTCTCTCCGTAGTAAGGTTAGAGTAACAGATATTATCCTCTCATCCCCTAGCAGGGTTTTATTTACGGAGTGAATAAGATGCTGTTGTGGCGTGTTGGAAGATTAAATTGAATAAAATGATCTATGTCGTACACAAATCCAGGTGGATTACCTTTCATTCCAAGATTAAGGGATTGGGATTTTCCCAGACACAGCAACTGGCGATCACCAATCAACCAAGGTCATCTTACACATGGTCAAATTGTTAAAAAAGTAATCATAAGAACTGGTTTGGCCAACGAGGAGTGCAGTAGTTCTGCAACAGTCGATTCAACAGGATCCTCAGTTGCTTAGTAAAACATGAAAAATCGAGTTTTGTTGTCGGCCGTTGTGGTCCTCGCGACCTTGGGGCTCGTGGACGCCTTGCAGTTGACATTGATCCACACCAACGATGTCCACTCCAGATTCCGTCAAACGAATATCGCTGGAGGGGAATGCAACGAAGCCAACGAGGCAAAGGGCGCTTGCTACGGTGGATTCGCAAGGCTCTATTACAAGGTAAGAAAACAATCAATCCAAAATTGATAATTTTGGCATAAAATGGTTTCGTTTTTCTTACCTTCAGGCAGAGGAGATTCGGCGTACTCATCCGAATGTTGTTTACTTGAATGGAGGGGATTATTATCAAGGCACTGTCTGGTACACGCTCTACAAATGGGAAGTTATCAATCAGTTTGTCAATAAACTGAATCACACAGCAATGGTAAGGTAGATGAAACCAGATACTTTGACCTGTAATGAATACTATCCTTATTAGACACTTGGAAATCATGAATTTGACGACGGCGTCGAAGGACTGCTACCATTTCTCAACAACGTCCAGTTTCCTGTTGTCTCTGCCAACATTGACACAAGCAAGGAGCCATCGATCCAAGGGAAGTTTAACAAATCAGTCATTGTGGAGTACGAAGGGGTCAAAGTAGGGATCATTGGCTACACTACAGAAGAAACGATGGTATTTTTTAATTCTAAAGTAAAATAGGACAGGATTTTGATATCTAAACCTTTTCTCCAGTTCATTTCGAACCCAGGGAAAAATCTATTTTTTGGGAACGTCACCGAATCGGTGGGAGCGGAAGCGAAGCGACTCTACGAGCAAGAAGGAATCCGAATCATCATGGCAGTCGGCCATGCAGGGTACTTGGTTGACATCGAAGTGGCCAAGCAGCCTTACGTTGACGTCGTCGTTGGAGTAAGAACACTGCATTCCATTTTATAAAGAAGAGTAATTGTAATTGTATTTTGAATTGTAGGGTCATACGAACACTTTCCTGTACAATGGGACAGCTCCTGATCATGAAATCCCGGAGGAAGAATACCCTCGGATTGTGACTAAGGCTGATGGGCAACAGGTCCCGGTGGTACAGGCATTTGCCTTTGGGAAATACTTGGGACTTCTCAATTTGAGCTTTGACAATTTCGGAAATATACTACACTGGAGTGGCAATCCGATTCTGCTCAACTCAAAAGTTCCTCAAGGTAAAAATGGCACCAAAATGATAAAAAGATGGCCCAATATTCTTATCATTTACTTTGAAATCCTTCTTTTGCAGATCCTGAAGTACTGGCCCAGATCAACGCCTGGGACTTGAAAGTGAAGCAGAAAACAAAAGTCCAGATTGGTCGGACCAAAGTTCTTCTAGATGGGGATCGGTTCAGTTGCCGAAAAGGGGAATGCAACCTTGGGAATCTCGTGGCAGATGCACAAGTCTTGCACGTAAGGATTCTGCTTTTTCATGCGGAAGGTGAGGAAAAGGTTCAATTGACAATTTTATTTTTGTCTTCTGTAGTACTTGAAGTTTGCCGATGGTGAAGACTGGGTGAAGATGGGAATAGTCCATAGTGGAAGCATCAGACTCACGATAAGCGAAAGGGCGAAAAACGGAAGCATCACGATGGAAGACATTTTGGCTTTGCAGCCATTTGGCCACGCAGTTGATCTGATGACCATCAAAGGCAAACATCTCAAGGAAGTGTTTGAGTTTTCAGTAAAGAATTTCGATCCTGACGACATTGACCCACCCGGGAAATTCCTGCAAGTCTCTGGCATCCGAATTGTCTTTGACATTACAAAACCCAATGGGCAGAAGGTGAAGAGGATTGACGTGCTCTGTCAAAAGTGTCGTGTTCCGCAGTACGTTCCACTATTGGATGAACAAGTTTACAAAGTCACAGTCCCAGGGTTCCTGTAAGACTAATCATTTTAAATCATTCAAAAAGGAATCATTTTACCATTTTTTAAAGAGTCAACGCTGGAAGTGGTTATGACATACTGAAGCAACATGTCATTGAACACTTCACCGCTGGTAAGCCTTTACGCTTTCAGTTTCCCTATCCAAGAGCTGCTGAATTTCATGACATTAATCCCTTGTTTTGTTGCATTAGGGGTAATGGACGCTGATGTTCTCATTGAATATTTCACCTCTATGAATCCCGTGACACAAGGCCTAGAAGGAAGAATCCGATTTGAAACTGATGACGAACTAAGGAAGAATTGTGCCCCATTGGTCAAGAAGACACCAGTACTCCCCCCATTGCCATTGCCACCAATTCCCCTCGCATTTGTTCAACCAACGACAAACTCGTCGAACCCGATCGCAGCGGCAGAGGCAGTGACAGAGGGAGTGACAAATGCAACTGCAGTGACACCTGCAGCGCTACAACCGGACATTGTAGCAGTGACACCTGCAGCGCTACAACCGGACATAGCAGTGACAGAAGCTACGAACATCATCGAGAGCACCGCCACAGACAGCGACGAAAGCGCCGAGTCAGAAGAAGCCGCAGAGTCACCAACCCCTTGAACATCCATTAGTTTTTAAACCAACGATTTCTATTAATAATAAATTCTGCTGTCATCGCCACCCTGTTTTTCAATTGTTTGATTCTTCATTGACCTTCTTTTTGTCAGTTTTTCTAAAAACTTTCAGGTCAGGTTAGCCTCTATTTTAACCTTGAGGTCAACCTTGCCATTGATAACATTAGGAAGTTTTGTATTTTATAATTCCAGGTAAACTTGAAATTTTGTACAGGAAATGGTCGGTGGAGATGCTGCTGCTGGAACTCTGGACGTGAAGACAGGATACGTGAATGAAAGCGGAGACACGCGTCTGTCAGAAATGGAATCAGACGCTGTGGTTTTCGCTGCTGAAGTGAAGCGAGCTGTACAGGTAAACTAATTATTAAGAAAAACGTTTCACATTAAATTGCTTAACTTTAATTCCCAGTATTGCGAATGTACTCGAGTGAAGGAGTTGCTAGAAATGGCGGAAGCATTTCGATTAGAGGAATGGCGGAAATTCGATGACCCCGAAGGCACTCTCCTCCATTGGGCAGCAATCAATGGCGCTGTGGATGTTGCACTGCTCCTATTGGCCAATGGATGGGAAGTTGACGCCCCTACAGGCCCCACTGGCTCCACTCCGCTGCACTGGGCAATTCACAAGAAGCGGACAAACATGGTAATCGCCTTGCTGAAGAATGGAGCCAGTCCGACGAAGAAGGATTTCAATGGTTGCGACGCCACTCATTTGGCTGCTGCCGTGGACTCACTCCCAATTGTCGTCTACCTCTCGGCCATGACAGACGAAATGAGCACACCGGACAAAGATGGACTGACCCCGCTCATGTGGGCCTGTGCTAAACTAATCAGGTAAGATGAAAATTACGACGAAATGATTGGTACCTCATCTCAAACTATTCTTTTTTAGTATCAACATCATCCGTTATTTGATTCCACTGACAAAGAACATGTCAACGGCTGCAGACTACCGTCTGGGAAACACGGCGCTTCACTGGGCTATTGACTCCGAGCACTGGATTGCTGCCTCCCTTCTCCTGAAATCCGGAGCTGCCATTGACATTCCAAACCACGCAGGGGAAACAGCAAGGTCGCTCATCGGAAACAAGCTCAAGGACAAAGGCTACGGGAACTTTTTCTTCCATCAGAAGGTGAAAGAACCGTTCTTTGAGGTGTGCAGGAAATATGATCAAGGGAATTCAGGATGCTGGTTTGCAAGTTTTCTATCCTGTCGGTCATCACCAACCAAAGTAAGGTCAAAAAGGTCATGAATCCATTCTTATGAACTGCCGAACTAATCCTAGGACACTTTGCAGCAGCGAGCATTCGGATTGGCCTCGATGCTCTTCCTATTGGTCTGCTTGGGACTTTTTCTAGAAGAACCAAGGATTCACGGGCCATTCAAAATAGGGGTACTGGGAGCCACGGCGTTTGTCGCTGCTTGCGCCAATCGACGCATCTACTCATTTGTCGAAAACAACTCACTGGAAACCTTACTCGTGTCAAAGGTTGGAAACCACACAAAACAAAGTAGGATTTGAACCTGAAGTCACTGAAAACCATTGGATAACATTTCCAGATTTTGGTGATCGTTGTCTGGGCTGTGAAAATTGTTCCAGTGTTCCACTACGGTTGGACGGTAGCTGTTCTGATTCTTTCAATTGGAGGGTGGTACAACTACTTTCGAGCTTGGTTCCGTGACCCAGGGTTCATCCGATGCCAAGGCCTCCAGCAAAGAAACCAGGTTTAGACTCATGCAGGCATTCCAGTCACAAACTTCATTTTGAAATTGCAGATGATAAAAGACATGATGGAGAAGAACACATTCGACCTGGTTCAGTTCTGCCCTACTTGTGTCATCCGGAGACCATTGAGATCCAAGCACTGCTCAATTTGCAACCGTTGTGTCGCCAAGTAATCCACATAACGCACACCACATCAACAGCTAAATACCTTTCAGTCCTTTATCTAATTAGAGTTTGGGTTTTCTCTTTCTGGCGTTTAGGTTCGACCACCATTGTGACTGGATCGGGAACTGCGTTGGCCATCGGAATCATCTCAACTTTGTCATGTACTTGGCCCTTGCCTTGGCCACGACGATCCTTTACTTCATTCAGTTTATCATCTACCGTGCGTCTACTTGAAAACTAGCGAGCTGGGAAAAACCACTCGCCGGTACAAGATATTCATTTCGGTTTCTTTCACAAAATATGTACCAAAAATCAAATA
>VNWY01000549.1:0-38218 GCA_009869845.1 Pseudachorutes palmiensis | reverse complement strand
AGAGAGCCTCTTGGAATCTCTCTTTTCATTTCACACCGGCAGCAGCATGGTAGGGTAGGGGAGAAAAAAAATCCTTTTAATTTACATTAATAAATACATCAGACACTAAGTTGATTATTTGAACAAAACATGTGCTATATTATGAAAAAAATAAACTGTGTACACGTTGCACGCTAAAGCTGTGCCTTCAACGCTAAAGTCACGCTCCAATGAAGACGCAAAGTGGCACATTTGTCAACTCACGTATGCTTCAAATTCTCAGTGGGTAGCAACACAAGAACTACGACCTCAATTCCCATGTCTTATTTATCAAATAAGACTAATAATATTAATATTATCAAAAATATTTTGCAAAAGACAGTGAAAATTAAAAATAAAGCATGCGAACCAACGCTTTTTGTTCCCAGCGGCGTGGCAATAATAAAAGCAAGTGAAGTAGAACGATACTTTCACCACCAGTGCGTTTCTCATTCGTGTTGTGCGTGCCGTGGGAATCCCCCAAGTTGTCAATACTAAAATTTGCTTTTAGCGAAGCCACAGAGTTCAATTGAATCTAAGAAAAATTCATCTTAGTTTGATAAAAGACTAGAGACGGAAGGGAGACTGATGACAGAATAAATAGAAGAAGAAAAATACTAAGGAAGCGACACACACGTGGAAGTCTCATTCTTTTCCGAGTCATTCATGACAAAGGGAGCTCTCAGGATTCTCTTTCATCCTCATTTCTCATAGCAGCGATCCAGAAGGGTCACAAAAGATCCCTCCTTTATCGGATTATTGGCACTGGACACTTCCTCCAGCGTCTTTGGATACAGTCGGATGAAGGATATTGGACTCTCAGTTTATGAGGCAGAAACACAATTGAAAGACTTCATCATCTTCTCATCATCCTGACTCTTTATCACACATGGCCAACACCAGAGACTCTCAAGTGCTTGAAGGTTACCTGTCACGTGTCCATTCGAGTGGCTCTTGCTATTGATCAGACCTCCATTTGTGTAGACTGGCGGCGGTGCATTTGAGTTAAAGTTCCGAATGGCCGTGGCCGTAGCTGGCGGCGGTGTGAGGGTAAGTAGCAAATCCTGAAATGAGAAAGTCAATCGTCAGTGCATGGAGGGTTGCTGGAGGGTGAGCCCTTAATCCGCTTTGCGTCACTTGTCATTTTGTCAGAGCGGAAAGTCAGGGTGACAGGAGTCAACGTAAAGGAGACGGGCGTGGGTGAACTTTGGGCAGGAAGATGACACATGTAATCCAAATTGGATTCTCCAGTTACCTCTTCCCCTCTTCTTCGCTCTCAATAAAATCCCAATTTAAACTTAATTTTCCACAGTGTAAAAACGCAACGACGCACCAGTTGCTCTAAACTTTCAAAAGTACCAGAGTGACAGGATTATTTTGGGAATTTATGGAAGACGTGTGTTGACGTTTTCCCAGAAGGAGAACGCAAAAGAGGCTCCCACTCTAAATTCATTTCCTATGTTCGGTGGGATTTTGCCGTGGGACTTACTTTGACGCCTTCAGAAGTAACGCGGTTGTCATGAGCTACGATGTGCGTTGGGACTGAAGTCCAAGGACCGCTTCTCCAAAAACCGACGCCTGATTGGAAGTGAAGGGATGATGGAAACGGAGTGCCTTTCATGCGGACCCAACATACAAAACAACCACCAAGGGACACGACCAAAACGACAGCGGTCAAAACACCAACGACAGTTTCCAGCATTGATGTCTCCAGGTCTCCTGAAAAACACCGTAATTCCTCAAATTCGTCGACATTTTATATTGGCAGGATGTCGACTGACGTATTTTAAGAGTAGATTGTGTCTCTGGGAATTCAGCCTGGACGTCAGCTCCGCCTTCTTCAGTGACATTCCCAGCAAAAATTTCTAAAATAAAAGGAACACGGAGAGTGGAATTAGACAGCATAAAAGAGTATCAGATGTGACATTTAAAAAAGATAATTGGAAAGGTTCGTGTGAGAAAGTTTAAGTTTGGTGCATTTCTTATTCTAGACACGAAATTACAAAATAATTAGATGGCAGTAAAACGTTTTAAGTTTTTCCTTTTGTCTTTCTCTCTCTTTGCACTTTCTCTAGAGTCGGGAGAAAGAGGAAGAAAGCATAACGGAAAATTAATTTTCCCTTTCCCAATTTATTTTCTTAAGTTTAAAAGGATTATGAGCCCATGGAATTAGGTTCATCCGCCCTTCGTACTCCTTAGCATAAAGATGATCGTCAAGGGTGACTTCTTTTTAATTAAATAAGAATCCAATCCCCTTTCCTCCGTCGCCGCTATTCAAAGCTCCCTCCCTTACACAAGCACAAGTGGCCCAATTTCATCCTTCTGAAAAGTCATAGCTTATAAAGGACGCTGACCTGAGTGGAAGTAAACTTCACCAAGGAGGATCCACGTGTCTTTGAAATAGAGATGAATTCGAATGAACTGTCCAATACACCCTTCCAGGGGAACAGTAAGATTCCTTGACTGTTCTACAGTCAAGTCCACCTCTGGCCCTGGACTGAACTTGGTAGTTCTACCCTTGAAGTGGACTCCACCCACACTGCAACCAACGCTCACAAGCGACACGATCTGGAACAAAGTGAAACAAACCTGAAATTCCAAATTGAACTTGAGAGGAAGAAATGAAAAATTCCAGAGTTGCTTTCTCCTTGTCAAACTGAGAAGGAAGGAATGAAAGAATTAAAATTGAACATTCCATAAATTACTTTTTGGAACACGAAATGTGGAATAAAGAAGTGGGACATTCTCTCAGATTTCTTTTTGAGTTATTGCGCCACACGTTGCAAAACAACACTCGAGAGAAAGGACTGGACAAAATGGCTTTTCTTTCACTTTTTCCTTTTTTGCAAAGTTAAATATACGATTCCCTGGATATAAAGGGCTCACCTGGACTCCTTTCGCTGGGAAATTGTTGATGAAAAGCTCAAGAGCAGAAAACTGTCGTACAGTTTCGAATACAAAAATTATTTCTACGAATTCCAACTCTGATTTGTCCAATTTTTGCTTCCACCCCATCCAGCCGTTTCCTGTTGATTAGAAGTGGAAAAGTCGACGGAATTAGTTCAAATTGGATTAATTCATGGAACGGGGTTGGTAAAAATCGACACTTGTGGGAAGCTGCGCTCATTTGAAAATTAGGTTGGTGGTGAAAATGGAAGTGGTGATGTAATTCTCATTAGGGAGTCACTTAGTCTAAACGGGCTGCAATGGCAGTCATACAAATTCAAAAGTGGAACACCCTGCGATGTTGTTGAAGAACCTAAAGGTCCCCAAAACGGTAAGATATATGGGTTAGTTTTTTCTATTATAAATCAAAACTCGTTGAAAAGTTTTCATGCTGAAATCGCTCTGAAGTAGCCCAGGTTGAAGAGGTCTCTCCAGAAAAGTTTGTGAATAAATAAACCCTAAATAGATTTAGAGCTCGAAAACAAAATGAATTGTCTCCAATGTCAGTTCCACTTTGGGAAAAAAAGCAACTTGAAAATTTAAGGCCTTATTGAATCCCGTCCAAGTTAGCTTTAGGACCAGAGGACTGCAATTTCTCTGTTTAAAAATTGCAAAATCAGCGTAAAAATGGGAGGTTTTCCCTTAGTTTTTATGAGTCGTGATAAACCGGCGTGATTTAGGGTTTCCCATCCATGCAACTCCCACAAAGTGGAGTCCATTATGCAAATCCAGGAGACACAAAAGTGGCAATGGATGCCCAAGTACAAAGAACGGAAGGAAGGAAAGACACAAACTTGTGTCGTATGGAGATGAGATGGCAGTGGTGGTAAGGAGACAAGACGGGAGAGGCAGCGGAGCGTGTAAACAAGGCGACATTCATCGGAGACACATTTGAAAGAAGACACTTTCCGCTTTGTCAGTCCAAACAGAAAATCCGTTAGAATGAAATGCAAGACTGTCCGATTCCGTTTCTCTCAGACGTTTCAATGGAAGAAAAAGAAACTCTAAATCTAGGGGATTTGAGGTAATAATGGAAGCACATTCAATCCGATACTCGACTGTCACAGAAAAGGAAGTTTCCCAGTTCGACCATTGGTCAAACCATCCGACTCCTCCCGTGTGCTAAGAATTCAAGCAAACAGCTATGGAGGAAGATATTAAAATACCCTTGGCCAGATACAGGAAAAAGTAAGACCCACGTGCCTGGAATTTTAATGCTCCTGGAAAGTATATATATGAGGGATCCTTATTCTAATTTTGTGCGTACAATCTGAAGGGAATATAAGATTGATGGCCGCCGTGTTGTGTATTTTTGTGTGTTTTTTAATTGGATCGTCCATGCAACTCCATTTCCCCCATACTTTTGAATACTTGAGAGAATCCCAAGTAGGATTTCTTTATGAATAAATGCATATAATTTATTGAGATTCTTTCGTGAAGGAGGCGGGTAGAAATGGAATCACGTCACGCATATTAGGGGACGCACTGTATATTTCAAATAGCGGCGCGCCTTCTGCTCTCCAAAGTCCTGAACTCCCCCTTCTTCCCTCATTAAAACAAACTCAAGTGGTTCCTTCTGAATTCAAAATTTAATGAATTAAAACATCATCTAAAGAGTCACGTGCAAGGGGTGAGCAACTCTAATTAAAACAAACGATTGTGTACGTAATTTCCAGTGCCCATCTACGCTGGATAGGCAGAGAAGGGCACTTCCGGATGCCAAGTCGAACGTAGAATCATTAATGGCATAATCGTCTTTTGAAACTTCCCAACTTTTCTTTGAATTTTGGAGTGTCAAAGTTTTCATCAAAACCCTTCAAAAAAACTTTTGTATTAGAATGTCGACAAGGAAAATCTGAACTGAAATTCAAGTTTTTTTTGGTTTGGAAGAAGTGTTTTGAAAGGAGAGATTTCCTTTGATCTGGAAATAGAGAAATATGTCTTTGGTTCTTTGGTACCCTCATCACTCTTCCAGCAAGAGTCCACCAAAGGATCTTTTAGGCTTAAGCCATTTTGAACAGAGTGCAAAAGCGTCGTCGACGGATTCCCTTCTGTTTAATCTCTGACATCGGTAGCCTTGCCCCTATTTGTCTTATTGTCCCCTCCATGTCAAAGGAACAAAGTGAAAACTCACCCAGGCCGAAGCCCATGTCCATCGTAAATGCGGTCCCCCCTTCAATTTTGTCTGTCAACTGCCCTAAACCTCCTGTCAGGATCCGATTCGGATCGGCAGTGCTGCCCCCAACGTCATCCTCGTTGTGGGAGATCTCAATGTCGCCAATGTCATCGTCAGTCTGGCCATTGGCGACGCTGGGGGATGCAACGATTCGGTCCCATTTGCTTCCCGTTCCGTCGTATGAATCGTCCCGGAGGAAAACACCTTCAAGAAACGCTTCCCCTTGGCGTACTTGGTACTCCACTACGCCATCTGCAAACATTAACGAAAATTTTAAACGAAGTCTTAAACTAAAATTTTCCTGACTCGTAACTCAGGCCATTTGGAAATTAATTTGGGTAATAAAATTCCGAACTGCCATATTGGATGCATTTTATATCTCGCTTGGTATACCGTTTATCCGGTTTAAGTCACTAAATCTGTTCAAATTGGTAATTTTTAAGTGATAAAAAGTCCAATTTTTTCTCTTGAAATTTCATAAACCTCAGGTGCTTTGGCTTTTAGAAGGAGTCGTAAATCAGAGTTGAGAGGGTGATACTGTGTTCCCATGAGAGATGTTTGTAATGTGGGTCAATTGTGTTTCTGCAGAGCCACCTGGAGAGGCACTTGGAGGAGTCATAAGTTGTGAGCTTATTCGTTTCATATATGAAAAGTCCATCTGGCCAATGGTCAGAATACAGTTGGGAATGACCTCGTGCGTGGTGGCGATGAAAGGATATTCTGGTGGGAAAATGCTTTCTCCTCCGTTCCGAATTTCTTTGCGTTTGGGAGTTTATCTTGCTTTTATTGATTTGTAATCTTCTTCTCCATGACTCCGCCGCCACTGGACGTGATCTCTCCCCATTTGCCCATCAATAATTTACACTCCCCTCCACACACTAGCGAATTATCAAACGAACTCCCCACGCAAAGGGGCTTAACATTCAATTCCACAAAATACAGGCAGCCACTAAGCTATGGAGAGGGAAGAATGGACTCCTGTATGCGAAAGCTTATTCTATTCCCCCGCCTTTCTGGATGTCGCCTTTCACCCGAAGTTCCTGTCGCCTGGGTTCAAACTTGCCTCCAGCTCTCTACCATTGTGTGTCGTCGTCTAACCTCCCTGAAATTGACGACTACTGAGCACAATTTGAGAACCTAATTCAATAAACTAGAGGAAGAAGGTAAGGGCTGCGAGTCTCGAAACTGCACGCCTGCCTTACCTTCCCACGGACACCCAAGCAGCTCAATCCGAAGGCAAACTGTTCTCCGGTGCATGGAGTATGGAAGAACCCGAATCTTTGAGGCGATGATTGGAGGACGAAGTTTGACCGTGACGACAGTCGAAGTATCCGAATTCCCAGTCAGGATCTACCATAGGAAAAAGAATTCGACATGGCGAATGAAATCCCGATTAGCTCTGATCCTCGGATTCGACTGATTCATTTTCCCGGTCTGTGATTGGACACGGGCTTGACAGGGAGGCAATTTATTAGTGAGGTGAAAGTGTGCCATTCCTAAGGTCTAATGTGTCTCTGTCTTTCCTAGTGACACTTGTTCCGACATCCATGTCAAGCGGAAGAGAAAGCGACTGACTTTCTCGAGACACATCGTACCTCTGTGGATTTCAAATTGGTATTTTATGGGTTGGGAGCAGAGTAGCTAAAGGATGTCAGTTAGTGCGGGAGTTTTATGTCTCGGGCTAATCGTAGAACCGAGGCATTTACACTCCCCAAACGGGCCAAGCTAAAATGGAGTTAAAAGACTATTTCTTCCTTACTGTTTTTCCATCGAATTTAAAGTACTTCCTCCACTCTTCGGCTCCTTCTCGCCAGTATTCAATTTCAAACTCTTCCGCATATTCTTGTCCTTTCCCACGGGCATAACGTCCTTGGATTTGAACTCCACTCACAAAATGTGTCTCGTTCAACGATACCTACAAGTTGGCAAACAATGGATCATTTCAATTTTTCAAGCATCAAAATGAACTTTAAATCTATAGAGTAAATAGCCTTTGGATTTACCTGAATCCATTCCCTTACGCCGTGGGCAATTGGCTCCTTTGGACACCATGCACCTCCATTCCCTTCTACGTTCAACCTGGGAAAAGAAAATTGCATTTGAGTTCATTAAGTTGCTTATGTTGGCTTGTCGTGAGCCTGTTGTCGCCTGACGGACAACTAGAGACAATGGAACGTGCATGCGAGCCAGAGTCTGAAATGGAATTAAGGAGATTATGCATCAAATACAAAGGGAAAAGAAAGTTTCCAGTGGAAGTTCCATGGGGGGAAAGGCGATGACATCAAACAAAGTTACTTCCTTTGAATAGACAAAAATAGAGAAGTTCCCGTCTCTCTGTGACATTGACACAAGACAAGATGGGGAAAAGAAAGAGTCAAAATGTCGCCCAAACTCTTTTTGTACTTTGTAAAATTCATTTTCGGATCTTATTTATTTAGTCTCCTTGTTCTTTGTCTCTCTTCTACGTGCGTCTAATTCCTCTGTGTGTCGATCTCTGAGACACTGCGACTTCTTTTGTTTAATAATTCAAGAATGAAAGAAGAAACTTCTGAAATTAAAGAAGGTCTTGTTGGGATGCAACCTTTCTTCAATTCAGCAGATGAGGGCAACGTAGCTCTACGGAAGTCATTGGGATTAATTGATCCTTCTCCTTGCCAAATGAATTACACATGGAGACCATATTGGTATTTCTGTGGGCCACTAGTTGAGATTTATTCATACGATAAGGAAAAGACGGAAACTACGCACATGGTAAACCTCAGGCCGCCACTACGGGAATAAATATATGCAATGAAATACCCTCATGGAGTTCATAATGCAAATCAACCCCCTCTGATTCGTCCACATCACAAATTCACAGAGGCAGCCTGAAATCAAACAACGGAGCACCCATTGGACTCCACCTCAATTCCTTTGTACTTGAACTGATTGTTTACATTGTGCCCGCATGCGAAAACTGAAACATGGAAGGTACACGAATTGTACAAACCTCACGACGTGCCACTTTGGATTCAAAGTTACTAAAATCCCGAGAGGTTTCTAACAGGATTGGATCCTATTTTGGTTTATTGCATATTTTAACCTGTTTGAAATGGATTTCAAGAATTGCGAAAGGCTGAATTTCACTTGCAAAAAGTTGAACGTAAATGTGTCATTGTCTTTCATTCAATTCCTCATGACTTTCGTCTTTTGCATCAATGGCCGCAGAATTTTAAGCCATAAAACTAAATATCACAATGATGACAAATAAATGCTGTCGAGAATAAGAATATTCTGATTTGAATTTGAGAACAGTTGATGATTTTCAAGTAATAGTAGAAGCAACTTTTATGGTTTATGTGCTGCTTACAACTGATCAGAAACTAAAGTTTTTGATTCCAATTCAATATTCTTACAAGTAATTCAGTTTCTCGGAAGTGCGCAACCTGGTCATAATATCAAAGGTCAAAGTATCAGTCTGGAAATGATGCACAAATAAGAGCTGTTTGTAGCACTTAAATACAAAGGAACAACTATTCCGGTTACGTCATCCAATTCCCTGCTACCTTTTACAACATTCCTCAATAAGATCACATTACAACCCACGTCAAACTTCGGATGAGGAATTGCATGCCATCTATATTTCACTCTGCTAAAACATCCCTTGCTTCAACCCCTACGTTGTTCAACCATTTTTACTTGCTCCCGTGATTATCTCCCACTACTTTCTTACATCCGACAGCTTATTGGCCAGTAAAATTCAGAACTTATTAAACGAAAACGTCGAAAAGTGGACATTTATTAGTGATAGCAAAAAAAACATCAAAAAAATTTTAATTTTCAAATGTATTTGCTTTAGCAAATTATCATTCAACATCAATTTTCAAATGTCATTAAATCGTTTTACATCTCTGTTAACTAATCGGCAGCGCATTGATTGAACAACCATCACTTTCCTCACTTGTGCCACATACGTATACTTTTTTTTACCTTGGACTGGAATTGTAGAATTTAAGTTAGGCTTAGGCAGGTATTTCGTTTCAAATAGAAGAATGAATTAAGAAATTACTGGAATTGAGTTGCTGGAATTTATAAAGGTATTAAAAATGCATTTTAAAAAGGTCCACTGATGGAACCTTTTGAAGCCTTTTTGGCGTTGGATAAATAAGAAATATTTTATGTTCTTTTAGTTGAAAATTCTTGTACCTTATAACTTGAATATTAAAACAACTTTGATAAAATAAAACGCTCAGAACGACTTTCCACGACGTCAGAAAATAAGTAGCATTCTTAGCATTTGCCTAAAATATAATGAGGCTGGAGGTTGATTCCATCCTGGCGATCAGTGGCTACATCATCAAGTGGACCTACTACTTGGGGGTTCTTCCATTCAAATGGGACCCGCAGTCACAATGTGTCAAAAACATAGATAGGTCTTGGGAGATGGCTCGATGGCTTGCTACAGCTGGACTTATGTCTGCCGTCAAAGCCACTGTCGTTTTCAACTTTGGACTCAAAATGCAGGACAAAGGATTAGCCCATTTGCAGACACCTGGAGGAAACTATAGCTGCATTATGGCATTCTTATTTGCATTTTCACTGATGTTTGACCTACACATGATTTACAAGAGGTCTGAACTTCAGCAGTGCTTCAACCTCTTCTCAGTTTACTACAGAAACTTCATTCGTAAGTCACTTTGGGTTCTCCTTGTTGTATGTTTTTCGAATATATGCAATAGAATACTATTATAGAGAAGTATGCCAGGAGTGACCTCACAGGAAGACATCCGAGTTGCTACATTCTGGCAGGTTGTATGCTTGGCCTGACGGCTCTTGGACTCATCGGCCTTCCTTTGTTGTTCATCAGGAACTGCCGTTATCACTTTTTAGCACTTACGTTTCCAACGTCAATGTGCGTTGGAAGAAATCGAAAAAGGAAACATAGTTCAATTCAATGGATGCTGGCTATGGCAGCTGTGCAGTCCGTCGCTTGCTCTCTCATGGTCGCGTCGTTTTTCTTCGTCCTTACAGTTGCCATCCCGATTGCAACATTTGGGTGGGATTTCACCAGAGAATTCAGGTTTACAAACTATCTACCGCTTTTATTCATACTAGTTTTGAGATTCAAGACTAATTGAAGCACATTCATTTTGTATACAGAAACTGGAAAAAACGATCCCGACAACTGACAACCGAAAAACTAAGGGAATGGGATCAATACTCATTAAACTACAGAGCCATTCAAGTCCTGATACGACATCTGAATAACGCTATTGGCTACCCTGTTTTGGGTTACATCATTTTTTCAGTAATGGCTCTCCACGTCCTTGTGCTGGTGTCTGTGATTACCAAGGACTTAACAATCGTGACCCATGCTATCCTGATTTGCGTTCAGATTGTGTTATTTGTCGTCTACTATTGCTTCTTATACAAAGTAGCAATGTCATCAGACAATCTGGCGCAGGCTTTGGAGGAAATGCGTCAGAAACCAACTACTAGTTACCAACGAAAGTTTCTAAAGGCATGTTCTCCAGTTGTATGTGCAGTCGGAAGATATGCAATTATTGAGAAGAAAAGTCTATTTATTGTAATAGACACAGTGTTAAATACTACTGTTGACTTTGTCATCGGAATGAATTCATAAGCAAATATCCCTCAATTCCTATTTCACTTTTAGGGAAAAAAGCAAGCCCTGAAATAAGTAATATTCAATTTAATAACTTTTCCATGTAGTTAAAAATGTATTGGTGATGGTAGCATAGCGTTCCTTATATAGAAACGTAGGAACCAATATTTTAAAATGTTAATCACAATGAAATATTCAGTTGACATGATATTGGTTGTCTGTTAGAGTACAGGGTGGAGTTCAGTATTCCCTTAACATATTCAACTTGGTGCTCAGATCCTGATTATTCTGAAGATACAATTTTTACATAAGCGTATCAATAGGTCAAAGGTATACAGACCTATTATATATTAGAAGGTGGGTCTTTTCCGCTCAGTTTTTGAGTCATCTACCGTTTAGAATTAGAATGTTGTCTATATCGCATCGTCTCCCGGGCTCGTTAACCTTACACCTTACTAATTGTTTTTAGAAAATGTCTCCTTTCATCACAACGTTGAAGCATTAATGTTGTATGTTTGGCCAAAATAAAGCAACACATAAGTTAAGTCAACAAAACATTAATCAACAAAAGTCTATGAACGAATAATTATATTTCAGAAATAAATACACTTTAATGCTATATGTAGAATTAGTAATTAAATAAGGTGATTATTTAGACTGACTAGCTGAAAACGATATCATTTCAGCGCATGAATTTCAAAGCAAGTATGAACCCTTGTCCTGGGACACGGATAGCACACAGTTTTTAGTTGAATCCAGTTTCTAGTCTAATCCTTGTATTTATCCTTGTAGCTTCATCAAATTCGCTTTGGTTTGTTTTTCATTTTTAGAGTCCTGCGCCATGTTATGGAATGCTGAGACTAACACGACTTTCTCGGAAGAAGGAGCAAATGAGATAAGCACGAACTAAAAAAAGATGAAGATTGGAACTTGGGTGGGTGTGTGTGTCTCCTTTGCTCAATGGAATTACCCTCTCGGTTCCTCAGAGCCCTCGCCTCCTCCGTGAAAATGAGGGAAGTTCAAATCTGATAATAATTATGGAAGTGTAATAATTTTTTTGAACTTGTCGTCTCAAGTCGTCTAATCTCTCTCGCCCATCTACGAGGCAGACCCTGTGACTGTAGTTTGTACAAAGTGTGAACCATAATATCCACCATGTAGAAAGCCTCCCTCAGCCACCGCTTGGGAATTTGAAACACGCAATGGCATTTGCAACACTGAAGGGAAAGCCTCCTGGAGAAAGTCATCATCAGTCAACTGTGAAACGGGGGCCTTACCTCAGCCTTTGATCGTCGTGGAAAGGCGGGAGAAAATGACTAGGTACATTTCCATATTAGACTCTCAGTGAATAATTCCATTTTGCGACAACACGTGAAGTCCATTTGAGTTGAGACACGACACTTCCGCTTTCTCTACTTTGTATCCGTTCCACACGTCCGAAGGGACAAATGGAGTGGGGAAATATGAAACGCACAAACTTTTTTCCTTTTCCACTCATAATAATAAAATAATTCCATTACAAACTTCGGCAGTGAGAGAAGGGAGTGCTACAGTTGTGGAATGACACAATACGATCCTTATTTCATGAAAACAGTCCATGTTTTTACAGCCTGTCATAAAACGTCTACCAATTCCTTTATGGAGGTATATGGTTTATAGCATTCAAACTTTCCGCACTGTTAGCAACGGAAGCGTGTGTGTGCATACCTTGCCTGGCTGGACCCAACAGAGTGGACGTAGTAAGAGCTGACCGATAAAGCCGAGTCTGGGATCCTTTTGCTCGTCATCCCCAGTGGACCCGAGCAGAAATCTGAAATTCAAAAAGAGAAAGCTGGAGCTTAGGCCATCGACTTTGGACTCTTGGCATGTGGTCTGTGAAAGTGGTTAATTGAGTAAAGGACGTTGCTTGTAATTTAATTCCAAGCACTTTGTGATGTCCTGGGATGATGATGATGGACAGATGCTGCCAGAGAAAGAGTAAATTACACCACACAGAGAGAGTCCTCTAAATTAAATCCACCACCAACGAGAAAATTTGAACGCGTCATGGCTTTTCTTACGCCATGTTATCATCTTCATGTTTTCAACTCACGTGGACGAAAGTGCACTTCAACAGAAACAAAGTTGGGCTACTCTAGGTTTATTAAAAGGGACGTTAGAAGCGTCTGTAGTGGAGCTAATGAATTGAAATTCCCCCGTGTTCTGGGTGGTAACGTTGTAGACACTCCAATCTACAAATCATGATGGGCATCCACTTCATACACTCATGGATTTATGGAAAAGAGTGCACTTGAGTCCATCATATACGATCTCCCTCGGAGCCAAAACTTTGAGAAAGTTCCAATTTCTTTAAGGGGGAAATGATTACTTGGAGTTCCACCCTAGGATCCAATCAAAAGAATTAAACGACTAACGATTCCCTAACTAGAGGCACGGCGAACTTTGCTAGAGGAAAGAGATCAACATCTACAACATTCAAAACCGAATTTCACGCTTTCACTTATTGATTCGTCATTGGGGAAAGCTGCGCTCTTATAATAGTCAAAGCTAAAAGCTAAAAATTTAATAGCGCTAATTAAGCAACTACGACTTGAGTATAAATCGATAAAAGGATTCATCCTAATCTTGTTTTTTGAAACAAAAAAAAGTTCTTAGAAGAGCATTGTGATAAAATCCGAATCGAATTTCTGTGTAGTGATGGGCAGGAGCTAATGAGTCATTCTGCGGCTACATTTATAAGATTAATGACTTTTTAGATCCTGTAATAAGATTTCTAAACGACCCACTTTGTAACTTTCCATTTTTACATATTAGGATCATTTTAATAGCCAAGCTAGCATTATTAATCGCCAATTTTATTAGTGCCAAAACTACCTCTATCACTCCCATTTTTATTCTAATTTTAATGAGTCTGGGAGCGTAAGTGCTCTTGTAAGCCGTAAGCCATTGTCAGAGTTTTGTATGCAAGTGCGTCACCCTTTGTAGCAAATTTGGCAATTCGCCGTTTATGGGCGGTGGTGAAATGGGCTCACAGTGGTGTAGAAAGAATGTGGAGTTAAACATATAGGGTCCTTGTGTGTTTCGAATATTGATGACTGCAACCCCACCTCAAGAGCTTTGGGAATGCAAAACATCAAGAACCACGAAGTGGAGCATTTAGTATTAGAATTAGAGAAGTGAATGAATGCGGTCATTAACTTGAACTCCCTTGTAGATCATCTTTCAAGGCGCATTACTTTAAAGTACGGAGAGTCGACTCGCTTAATGATGATGAGAATGTCGGAACAAATACACGGAGCGAAGGAGATTTGAAACTTTCCGTTACTACCGCCATTACTCACTTCTCCTGCTCATAAACCATATCAACCTTTAACTTTTTAAGTTTTTAATTCGAAGGTTCTAAGTCCTGAACTCGTCAGGTCCATATATAGTGCTTTAGGAGAAGAAGTATCTGATGCTTTTGGCTAAATTTTTATCGCTTACAATTTGCAATTTGCAAAAACATTTAATGTGCTTGAGCTTGAGCTTGAGCATGAGCTTCCCCTCAAACTGCAAATTAATACAAGTCAGTTAAGTGGTTCTCGTGTTTTCATTAGTGTCATCATGGAAATTCTTTATGATCCTTTAAATTTTTGGAAAAGAAAAGAGTGTAATCTACTTTCTGCCTAATTTCCTTCCTCCATTCGTCCGTGGGACTCTCGTCTGAGTGTTTAATCCAATCAAATTCAAAAGTATCAACCAGGAGAGGCCACTTAAATTGACGTAATCCAATTACATCCACTACTCATCCAATTAAGGCCAAGTTACTATTCAGAGTTACCAAAAAATGAATTCCTTTTCCAGGAACAGGAAATAATTATAGTGCTCGATCGCATACACCCTCTCCTGTCTCCATTGTCATTACACTCAAATGCTCTTGAGCCCAAAAACCAAGGGCACCTCGGAGAGGAAGTTTTCAGCAATATTGAATTTTGAATTTTGGCATGTATTTTGTATTAGGTTGAGCTGAGGGCACAATTCCATTGTTTTATTGGTGGTTCCATTGTTTCTCTGTTGCACTTTGGCTGAAGACAAAGAAGGCAACTGCTCTCCAGTGAGGCATCAGAGTCCCACTTTCCCCAGACGGGCGACATAAAGCTCAAGAGTTACGACGTGGGGAGCCTCATTTTGACTTTTCCCTCCTCGTCTGGGCTCCTCGTTACGAGCCTCATAACACTCATAATAAGAACCTCTTCAGGAAAAACATATTCTGGAACAAAGGGAGTTCCAATACAGCCTGCCCTTTAAAACGAAAACTGAAGGGTATCCGCAAAACTTAAGAGAATCATGACTTTCAAGTTCTCTGTGTATGCTGAAATACCCAAACTTCCGCACTTTAAGGAATCAATGGAAACTCGGGAAACTCTTGCGCTCATAACCCCAATTGATCCTGTAAATACTGGACATAGTCAAAATACCTCATTCACTTCTACTCTTTTAATAATTCAACCAATGAAACATTTTTCTTCGATTTTATAATTCATGAGCTTCCACTCCTACTATTTGGAATGGATACATAATTCCACTTGTGCTCTGAATTTCCATTTTCATAAATAAACAGGGCTTTCCCCAGGTGGACATTTTATGAGATTCGACTCGAGCTTGGAGTAATCAGCAGGGGAGACAAGGGTGAAAGTTTTGTACCAAAATTCTTCCGATTTTTCATATGCAGGAGGTACAGTAGTATCGGTGAAGTATCCCATGACACGAGAACCTCGCATTAAGCTACAGAGTGACCAAACATACCAAAGAATAATACAAAAACCTCACACTGACTTGCTAATCAACCACATCAGGAGATGGCTGTATACTTGGGAAAACATGTGTTTCCCAATGCATTCCATTTAACTATTAGCAAACCCAGAAACAACGGTCAATTCGGGTCATTGCCTTTCCCGTTTGCTCAAACTCAATACCCAGAGGAATAATAAATGAATGCTTCTGAGACAAGCATTGGACCCGAGTGCAATTGAACTTTATTAGATTGACATTAAAACTTGCAAGCTGCAGGAAAGAAAGGCAGTTACTTTCACTTGTTTCAAGAGTCTTGGGAACGAGTGTTTGGTTAGAGATATGGGTAGTGGCCCAGGAAGTTTTGAAAAGTAGAAGAGTAGTTTTAGTGAAGAGGCCCATTAGGAGGCCGTGTTGGTCTGGACATTAAGATTTGATCCCGTGTAATTAGAGAAATAACAAAATGAGCATTCGTCTCCACTCCCTTTGTTTGTAGTCGTAATTCCTCACTGGAGATTGTGAGGCCGACTCTGGAATTATAATGTTGAGTTGGCGTGTGAGTAATGACAGTGGGTCCAAGACTGTCGGGGTTTCATATTTCTCGGCCCACCGAACGGTGTTGCTACACTGTAAGGCTATCATTAATTAAACCAAAAGGGCGGCAACCTCCACGTCCATCGTCCCCTCCAACTCTCCTCCTTCAATTCACGCAGTCCCTCCTTGGACCTTAATTACTCAACACTTGAGTACCCGCTAATGAAGCAACTCCGAAAAGAAAATGACCAAGGGTGACACACATTAAGGTCTTGGTGGTAGGCGGGCAGTGTAATACGAGCTTCGCCCTTACAAGCACAAACACGAGACGAGCTTGACACTTCAGCTCGAGCATGAAAAGTTTTCAATTGGCCATCTTCCTTTGTCTCTGACGCTAGTTGTGTCAGTGATGTCATTTGGGGTCTCTAAGGTGATACAAAGTTGGTCTCGGTTGTCACAGTGGCCATGGTGGTCCATATTGATTTTTGATTACGAAGACACACGCTTCAGAAGCTGAAGTTTTGAGCCCGTGTCTCTCCCCCGGTTGATGTTAAAATTAAATCAGCGGTTGATTTATATGGGGATTAAGTGAAGACCTCCCCTGGGACGACCATGCATCATGCTCCACGACAGTCCTCAAATTCCACCACCATATGAACAACCCGGGGAATCAACACAGTAGTGGACATTGAGGAATTGGTTGTTCAGTCAACCTAAGAGGAATGGAGTCCACCAAACTTTGTGCAAATTCGCCACGAATGAGTAGCTACGTGGATAAGCTCGGAATGCGGGCAGAGGGCTTTTGATTCTATTTGGGTCCAATCATGGCGCTTGTGGTTCAAATTCGGGTTCCTTGTGTGTCCACCCACTGTGCACTCTCTCCACGTCCAAGGAACTACACGCCGGCAGTTCAAACTGCCGTGTAGGATGAGGAAGGTGGAAAGGGCAATTTAATCAAAGGAGGTTGTGGTTCTGCACTACCAGCAACTACACACACGTCGTTAGTCAAGTTTCGCAATAAGACGAAATGCTTTTGACGAAGTTTTGCATGGGCGATGTAGGGTGTGAAGTTCCAAACCACCACGTCTCAAAGCCCTTTCACCAATCCGTCATTCTTTAAGCCAAACTTTCTCTCCTTTCACTAATTTTCTTCAACTACGGCTGAGATTCCATTTGGACGAGAGATGGATAAATGAGGAGAAACTGACGAGGCTCATAAAGATGAAGTCGATTCATCTTCGCACCAACGCCATCAACGCTCTCTAAAAATTGAAACTAGTCCAAGCTATAAGCTAACGTTATAATATCATAAAATTCAATAGTTGACTGGTCTTTTTGCATTAGTCACTTGAACTAAAAAATGTGGGCAAAGGAAACCTTTTTATTTCATATGTAGCACAACTCTTTCATTTGACGAGGAGCACTATGCTTCACATGTCAAGTATTTCAATTTCCCTTTGCAAAATTCCTCCAGAGGTTTGTTTCCTGGAACACACAAATTGCTCAAAATTCTTTCTATTCGAATTTTAAATTGGGAATTCTTTAAATTACCATCTGCACATGCAGCCTTGTAAAGGAGGCATTGACTTCCATAGGTTATCCCATCGCAACAAACTCGGCCAACGCCAAAGGCACAGTCAAGTGGACGACACGAGGAATAAGGACTAGGACGCTTAACCTCGCAAGAAACAATGGCGAGGATTAGAGTAAGCAGGAACAGTGTAGAGAAAGCAGGCCCCATTCCAAACAAAACTGCTAATCTCACTTGAATCTTTAAAAATCGGATTTAAACACCCACAAAACTGTGAATTAAGTGAACCGGAAAATCCTAAACGGCTCAAAGACCTTGGAGACCGAGGTAATCGATTAGTCTGTTAATGAGGCCCCGATTTTCTTAATTACCTGAACAAATTATACAGTAAGCTGAATAGACAAGGGCAAGACAGAAACTAAAACCACACAACTTTTGAATCAGACGGGGAAGTGTCTTTGTAACTTGCAGGTTACGATAAATAATTCAAAATTTCTTTGACCTGACATGACCTGAAAGGATACATATGGAATCGGAGATGGAAAGTGGGTCTTTTTCTCCACTTTATTTTGTGGTTTTTGTGGAGATACGCCTTCCCTCTTACCCTGGGAATGGATTAAGGACAAACAGAAGTAAAAGTGGAAAAGTAAGGTTCAACTTTCTCTCCTTTCTCCCAAGTTTCTTTGCCCCCACACCAGGAACTTTCTCCTTGTGACATTTCCCTTTTCTTGGTCCTTTGTTTTACATTTTGAGCTGACAAGGGAAGGATCGAATAAAAAATTGGCATTTCAGATAGGCAACCTCCGACAACACCAGCCTCTCTGCTGATCCCAACGGAATGGAAAATGAAATGAGGATAACTCATGGCTTGGAAGGATGGAAATCACATTGGGCAAACACAACTTCCTTCCTGCGAAAAAAAAAATGGAAACTTGCAAAAGAATCTAATACACACAAATCCCTCGTCACACCTGGCACACACAGTTTGCGAATGAGCTGAGCTCTTCGAACAGCAGAATTTTGCAAACAAATGGAAAGCTTGAGAGTATAGAACTGACTCTGATTAGAAAGCTTCTCAATTCAAAGACAAATTGCCCTGATTGAGTCTTTCCGCAAATTTATTGCAGGATTAAACCCATTTCCTCTACGGAGCCTCAAAGCTCCTTCAGTTCGTCCGACCAACATGGCCTAACCACAACGGAATTTTCATTTCACAAATCCATGGTTCAAATCTTCCCTCTTTCCCGTTTTGAATTTCGATTAGGAAGAGATTTATTCGTAGTGGTGCTGAATGAAAAGGGAAGTTCCTGTGGTTTTCCATTGGAATTCTTCATTTATATTTTCTCAATACAAAAGGCCGCGGAGCCCTTTTCATTTTGCGTATTCTGACGTGCGACAGAAGGAAAGTAAGGGGAAGTGGCTGTTTTCTCAAAATCTCAGCAGATGCAAATGAGGCTTCTGCCCTTTCTCCCTAGAATAGAAATGAGGACGAAGTCCTTTTGTTTTGGCAGTCCCTTGCCGTCCATTCGTGGTTCATTTCGTTCCTCCCGCGCGTCTACTTTCAGTCACTTTCCATCCCAGCACAACCAAACCTGTCAATCTCCAAACATACAAACGATCAGTGGAGATCAACGCCGCCTTCCAATGAACTCTGTCTCTCATTGTCATCACATACACGTCCAGGAAGCTTCCCGGAGGTCACGTGCGACGACCTTTTGTAACAGACGCTCCTCTCTTCACATCATTCACAATCCATCAAGCCTCCCTTGTCTCTTGCAAGAGTCAAGAGCTTGGAAGAACTTGGCAAATCACTTATGCCTCCAATGGCAACTTTGCAGAGAGCCCCCGAGGGCCAACATGCAAATGGTAGTGGTAGAATAAAAGCGTTCGTAAAATACAATTCAGAGACGACACTTATTCCCAAAAAGTTTTGGGCTTGAAGTGAAAGTGCTTACGCGTGTCTCCGATCCCAACTGCCTTCTGGACTAGAGCGACAAAAACGACGACGAGGCTGGTGATGATGGTGTTGTACATGGCGGGTGTCACTTGGGTACTTGATCTAGAGCTTGGCTTTCTAGGCCCTTAAGGGCAACCAACTGACTCACTTCACACACCGGGGAAAGTGGCAGGTTTCATTGAAAGTTGGTTCCCGTTTTCCTTCAGGCTCCTTCCTTATCTCCAATTTCAGCACACTCAGGAACAAATCTAAAAGTGAAAATGATCAGATCACTGAGCACATTATAACCCAAATGATATAAAGAAAATGAAAAGAGGGAAAATGTGGAGAAAATTTTGGAAAACATCAAACGTGTATGGAGAAAGTTAGGCGGTCGGGTTTACTTTTCTCCAAGTTTAACCGTAGGGCTTAATGGGTTTTCCAGTGGCCAAGGACTCATCCAATTTCAATCCAAGTAAACCTTGCCAAAAGTAAACCATTGCCACCTAAAAATTCACCTAAAGAAATATTCATCGGTCAGTCCCGAAGACCTCGGCAATCCAATTAATTCTCTTTGTTTCCGGATTGGAAATTCGGTTTGGTTCAAAGGCTATTGAGCGACATGCCTTGAGAATAAATCAAGGGGGTTGAATCGATACATCAAAGTGTCCCTGAATGAAGATTGATGCTGCAAAGTAGTGCACCGAATTTCTTCGTGTTTTGTTGAATACCTCCTTTGCATATGAGGTTGTAAGCTAGCGGGTGAATAAAACATGATGGAAATGGGGAGAAAGCGAAAGAAAAGAGGAGCACGTTCCAATGAAATCGCTCCCAAGTCAAGTAAAAATTCCTTTTTTGCAAGGAAGTTTTTCTCCATAGTGTGGGTGGTGTATTATGGTCGTAATGGATCTAGGGACGGAGTTCACAATGGGGAAATTGTAATATGGAAAGTTATGGAGTTATGTCTACTTAAGGAACCCATAAAACTCCCTTTGTGACTCCTCATCAACTATGCATCCATACACACACGCCAGTCCCTTTTACGGCCTTTACACGACGAAAGGAAAATGGAGGAACGATCATGTTCTGTAGAGTTGCAACACAAAAAATTGAATGCAATAATAAACTCTATCAAAAGAAAAGGAAATAAAATGACAACAAGAGAAAGAATTTCTGGAGGAAAGCTTATACCTTCACCAAACGGAAATTGAGTTTTACAGGATCAGATTGCTCGAAAACAGGCTCGGAATCAGACCAATACACGTTGGGTTAAGTCAGTTAAACGCCTGCGAATAGAAAAACAATTTGTATGAAAAGTGCGAAGGTGGGGTTTAAGTCTAATTTCCGCCGAACGTGTAAGTGTGTATGGGGTGTGTCAAGTGTATAACGTCCCCATGTGTGTTATTACCAACCACGTGCTCAACCACATGGAGCAAATGAAGTGAATCCAACTGACAGGGAAAACTAATTAGTGGTTGGGGAGTAAACGTTTTCTCGAGTAAAAGGGAAAGTGACAGGAAGGGGAAGGAAGTTAGGTGAACAACGCTACAACTTGGCAAAGATGCATGAAATATTAAAAGGAAAGCAGGGGAATCCATCAGGAAAAGAAAGGATTTTGATGGCTTTCTCTTCTAGTAGCAAGACAAAACGCACTCTTCATTCCCTTCATTATAGAAATTGGAATCAATAATTCATCATTCCAAGTCCCACATTTGTCATTGGCCTGATGTATACTCACCCGGGGAAAGTAATCAGAATCAGGTTAATTTTGTTGAAAAGGTTTACTCCCTGAAGGGTTTCAATTTGTATATAAGTTTGCAGCAGTTTGTTTATTCAAGGGCTACACTCCCACTTTATGACTCTAATTGGCTACGCAGCGAATATTTGCAGACGACGAGTGGTCAAGCACCTGCTCACTTTGGAGTCTCTTGTTAAGTAAACAACAGAGTCACTCAACGCTGCTTGAACTTGCGGACGTGTCTGCCTTCTTGAGCCAATTGAGTAGCTCTTGAAACCCTAGTTGGTTTTGTTGTAAATAAAGTTTATTAGAACAGTTGTTTGATGCTGGGGAAAGGCACACTTCCTGGAGAGAAGCTTCCGGTGGCAAGTCACAACTGGAACTGGGCTGGAGTCTACACGATGCTTTTCTCCCTCTTCCTTTCTCGGGTTTTTCTGGGAAGAGGGTTGAAAACCGACGCACGTGCCATGGAGCAACGCACTTAAGGAAACAGTTAAAAGCTTGCACCTTAAAAGCATCAAAACGTGTTAAAAATCCAATTGAATTGATGTGCGTCTTTCAATTGAATTGAACGTCACATTCGAACCGAAAATTCAACTGAATCATTAATTATGGCTTTTATTTAGAAACAAAAATAGGATTTGGGGAGGTTCTCTGAATTTGTTCTTAGTTAGAAGCGCAGCCTTCCAAATCTTTTGGTGATGCCAACTTCTTCATTCTAACTCATTGCTCCAAGATACCCGGTTATAAGAATAAGGCTGTAAAATTGATTATTTTTTTTAATAATTAAACATCATTTTTTCATCCTAAAGAGCTTATGAATAAATTCGAAATGGACTACAAGTCCAATAACAAATGTTGAAACAAATGTCCTTGGAAATCAGGAACAGGTCATCGGAGGTCATTTGGTCGATTGGATATAAGGTACACGGGATAGGTCAGTTGACGTGGATGTTTTCAAGGATATCTGTAATTAAAAAGGGTCAATTAAAAATGGATATATCGATCAATTTTATTGAATTCTGGTCTATTTTATAGCCTGTTGTTTGAACATTTGATATGGTTTTGTGATTACATTCAGGTGGTTGAAATGACTCATTCCGTTCTTCTGGTTTGGAAACTTAATCGCCTTTCCCTTCAGCGGAAGCTTATTTTATTGCCTGTTGTTTGAACATTTGATATGGTTTTGTGATTACATTCAGGTGGTTGAAATGACTCATTCCGTTCTTCTGGTTTGGAAACTTAATCGCCTTTCCCTTCAGCGGAAGCTCATTTTCCCCATGGAACTTTCCCCATCATTAACTCCTGTGCTGTTTGAGGGGTTGCTCAGGATCTCTATTTCTATGGTATTCCAAGGTCTGCTTTTTTAAGGACTCATACATCTCGTTGGATTTGAATAGGTAATGTACAGTTCTTCAGAAAATGCTAAGGGTTAGCATCCAAATGATAAAAATTAAAGCTAATCATTGAACTGGGTCAGGATTTTTTCCGGTTTTTTCCTGGAAAGTGAAAGTGAAGACATGTAATAACGTAGGAGTTAATTTAATTCATTTCAATTTAATTTAATCACAAATTCTAAAAACTTTTTCAAACTTTTTTAAGAGAATTTAAAATGAGTCAATCCACCTTTCCCTTGTTTACTTTTCTGTAATTTAGCCAAGCATACATTTATGTAGCAGAGCTTCAACTAAACCGTAGATTTTAGCCTATTAATGATGAACTTCTCAGTGCAAAATTGACCTGTCATCAGAACAATTGCGTCACAAGGTACCTCGTCGTGACTCACGATTTTCAGAGTTAAATTGCCTCCTGAATTTTAAGTATTTCTGAATTTTAGCCCCAGTTCAAAACAGGATTTTCCCAACAATTTGTTTAATAAAAAGAGTTTCAAGATTTTCCCACAACCTTTTTATTTTAAAGAATTTCTACATGGCGACATGAAGGCACCAATACGTCACTACGATGGCTACACGGCGACTACGTAATCATTAAACCCAAATCTGAAATGGATTGTCAATCTTTGAATAAATCCAGTAGGTGGTTCCCAACCAACTCTAGCGGGGTTCGTCCCTTCCTTGTCCCGGATTTGCTTATTGGCACCAGCTTGGACGAGAACTTGCGCCATCTCTAGGTTGTCATTTTTCACTGCCCAGTGGAGTGCCGTCCATCCGTTCTCTTCGTCACAGACGTTTGGGTCAAGGCCGAGGACCCCCATCAACTTCTCCACTAACCAGCTGTCATTTTGCTTTGCTGCGGCGATTAACTGATGCCCAATTGCAAACTCTGGACTGTTGACCTCTTCCTTTGTCTTTACGTGACCTCCAGCTAAGATTCCTGTGAGGATGCGCCCAATCTCGCGGACAATAGGCTCTTCATCAAGCATCGCAAAGTGTTCCGAATCAACGCTAAATAGCGTCAATGATTTCAACGATTTCTCCCATCCCAGTAGCGGCGCTTCGTGGAATTCTCGTAGGTGTCCTTGCAGAATATCAAACTCCGGGCCGTTTCCAAGCGGTTCAGGAGCTGCCCGTGCTTTGATGTAAGTGACGTGACCTGGGTATTCTGGTGGCACAAAAGTTGCAGCTAGAAACTCCGAGTTCAATGCTTCAAAGAGTACAGAGCTCCCGAAGGAAGACAACACGTCTCCTCATTGCCCCTTTCATCATGTACTTTGCCAACGCCGTATTTAACGCTATGATCCAACGGACGTATAGTGTCGGATGAAGTGTGTCTAGCAGTGTCAGAGATTCAATTCCTTCTCCCTTCTCTATTAGGATCGTAGCTGTGACCAGGGCGATCGTTCCACCGAAGCAGTATCCACAGAAACGATAAGGACCAGTAGGTTGCACGCTCTGGATGATAGGAAGTAATGCCCTTGCATATTCTGGGATGGATTTGAAAGCATTCTGCGGGTGATGGAACTGAGGATCGTTCAAGGAGTAAACGGGTACTTCTGGATCCAGGTATTTCAGCAGTGGGGCATAGCAGTATCCCATTCCGTATCCATTCGNGTAGGTTGCACGCTCTGGATGATAGGAAGTAATGCCCTTGCATATTCTGGGATGGATTTGAAAGCATTCTGCGGGTGATGGAACTGAGGATCGTTCAAGGAGTAAACGGGTACTTCCGGATCCAGGTATTTCAGCAGTGGGGCATAGCAGTATCCCATTCCGTATCCATTCGGGAAGAACCACAACGGATTTTGACTCCCGGTTGACCGAAGTGTAATCAGTGCGGAAGAAGTTGGTATAGGGTTGAGATTTTCAGGTGGTGTCGCCAATGTAACAGCAGCAACAGAACTGACACTAGCAGCAGACTGTATGAATGTAGCAAGCGACGGAAGACTGGGGTGGTCAAATACAGCCGTTTGCGGCAGACGAATCCCAAGTACTTCTTGAATCTGTGTTCGGTATTCAATTGCCATTAAACTGTTCAACCCCATTTCAAAAAAGCTTTTGTTTCCGAATCCAATGGTTTCACCGTCAAATCCGGAAGTTTCTTCTAGAATATTTTTCAGGCGAAGAATGAGCTTGGCATCGACGTCTCCGCTTTCCTCGTCCTCTGAATCATTTGATGTTATGATGATCTCAGGGTTTACTCTCGTTGTCACTACTTGAGGCTGAATAAAGTTTTCGTTCTTGAATTTCAAGTTTTTCAAAACTACAGCGCATTCTCCGTCTTCATCCAGCGCATAAACTTGAGTCAACGAGCAGTCCCACGTAATGTAAATGTATGTGAGTGATGCCGACATCAGGTACACCGTGCATGAGTCTAACGCTATTGGCTGCAAGACGGGGTCCATTTTCCATTGTGAGGCTAGTGCATTCATTCCAGATCGAATAGCCAAAGCGTCAAATGAAAATTCAGGAGCCAATTGCTTCGAATGCTGAATGAGTAAAGCTCCATCTCCAAACCAAACGGGAGTGTTTTTGGTCTCGTCTTTTTCCATACCCGAGGCAATCTGTTCGACGTCAAATGTCGGTGGAGTGTCTTCAGGTTTGACGTGTTTCCCTACTACGGCGTGCAACTTCCATTCGCTGTCTACATCATTTGACCGAGACAACAACTCAAGTCTCCCGCTTTTCTGTTTCAATGTTTGCAAATATTTAGTTCTGGTGTCGTATGACTCCTTAATGACTGGTGAGATGAAATTAATACTCTCAAGTTTCAAGTGATCTTCCGCATTACGAGCAGCTGCAACCATGACTTCGAGGATGTGGATCCAGTGGATAGTTACTTCTTCACATGCCTTGGTGGTAAATTCAGAATCCAGTGAAGAAACGTCTTGTTCGTAGACATGGAGATCCTTTGTGGTTGCCCGTAGTCGACCTAGTAGTGGGTGACCGGTGAGACACATCCACGTACTTTGTCTACGCAATTCCCGAAAGATTGCTTTGCGAGGTTCATTGATCCAATAAGATTTCTTATGGAATGGATACGTTGGAAGCAATACTTTGGAAGTATCCTCATTCCATTCGAATCTGGTCCAGTCTGGGTTTAGGCCAAAAGTGTACAGCTCAGCTAGCGAGTCCAAAAATGACAGGCGGTTGGCAATACTAGGCACCCACAAGATACTTGAGCTCTGACCAAACACTGTAGCAATGTCAAGTGACGAACAATTGGTGGAACCAATTTCGATGAAAGTGTTACATCCACTTTGCTGCAGGCTTTTTAAGTTTGAATGTAAATCTGAAGCTCTTCCGAGGTTGTCGAGCCAGTAATTCGAGTCCACCTTGGGCATCACTTTACCCAAAGCAGCGGAAAAGAACAAGTGGTTCCCGTTACTGTAGTTGATGCTGCTTGCCACTTCTTTGAACTTCTTCAACACCTGTGTTCCAGATTTAGTTGATTTCCGCTTGTCTTGGATTTGACTTGGCTTGCTTTCAAGTTTGCTTTGAATCCCATGTTTGG
The DNA here is from genome assembly GCA_009869845.1 of Pseudachorutes palmiensis. Classification (NCBI taxonomy): domain Eukaryota; kingdom Metazoa; phylum Arthropoda; class Collembola; order Poduromorpha; family Neanuridae; genus Pseudachorutes; species Pseudachorutes palmiensis. Next base: position 12,053 of record VNWY01000549.1, on the reverse strand, counting down.
TTAACTCTTTATCCAACAATGCTAGCTGCTCTTTGTACCCGTTAACCTCTACTTTTCTTTCTTCGACCCAAGAAACTTCAAGTTTAAACGGCTTAGCAACCTTAGAGACAGTAGTGAAGTCCGACGAGTTGACAGTTAAAATGGCTCGATCAATTTGAAACTCAATTGCCACCCGACTATGAGCAACGGCGAGTCTGAATCCATCTTCAACTGACATAATTCCACCAGCAGCAGCGGCTGCAATTTCTGATATCCCACTTGTAGCACAAAGGAATTTAGGGACTATGCCCCATTCCGTCCAGAATGAAGCCATTGTATACTGCAAAACGTATTTGAGTGCTGCCTCGTCTACTGGACAGCGTTTGTTTTCCTGACCTAAAAGCAGCTGAATAACCGACATGGACGTCACTTGGAGCAATTCCTTGTCAACTCTGCGTAGAATTTCTTTAAACACTGGCTCAGATTCGTATAGACATAACCAGGTTTTCAAGCCTTCGCTGACACTGCCAAATATAAATCCAATTTTTGGTTCGTCCTTGGTCATTTTTCCTTGGTCATTCGTCATTTTTTGGATCATTTTTGTGCATTGCTTCATGAGTTGATCATGGGTGTCGCTCACAAATGCGATTCGGTGTTTGCAGTGGTTTCGCCCACTTTGAAGTGTGTAACTGACTGATGAAAGCGGACACGTGGGTAAGCGCTCCAAATATTTGTGAAAAAGTTGAACAACCTCTGGAAGTCTATCGGAAGTTTTTGCCGACAGCGGGAAAACGTAATGCACCGGTGGATTTGGTAGTTTCTGATGTTCAAGAGGTGCCGGCACCGTGTATTCTTCGAGTATTGCATGTGCATTTGTTCCGCTGAATCCAAATGAGCTTACACCAGCACGTCGTCTTCCACCTTTATCTACTTTCCAAGGTTCAGTTTTCACTGGGATTTTGAAAACGCCCGAGTTAATCCCTTCAAGTAGTGGATTAGGCTTAGTGAAGTTCCGATGCATTGGAATCTTTGCTTGTTGCAGGCATAGAATTGTTTTGATCAGGCCACAAATTCCAGCTGCCCCTTCACAATGTCCGACGTTTACTTTGGCACTGCCAATCAACATCGGAGCCTTAGGTGTACGCCCAGCACCAAAGACAGAGTAGAGTGCATTTTCTTCTATTGGGTCACCGACCTCTGTTCCTGTTCCATGGGCTTCAATGTACGATATTTCTGCTGGTGAACATCCACTTGATTTCAATGCTGAACGGAGGAGTGCAGCTTGTGCCAGTCCACTAGGAGCAGTAAGGGACGAAGTAGCTCCATCTTGATTCACCGAACTACCCCGAATAACTGCCAAAATGTTTTCCTTGTCTCTCATTGCATCCGAAAGGCGTTTGAGTACGATCATGCCACATCCTTCACCACGAACAAACCCATCAGCGGTGGCGTCAAATGTCTTACAGCGCCCATCTTTCGAAAGCATTCCAGCTTTTGATAAGTTTATATGGTATTTCGGAGTGAGAATTAAATTGACTCCTCCGACAAGAGCCACGACAGAATCTCCAGATTGAAGACTTTGGATTGCCAGGTGTAAGGCAACTAGAGATGAAGAACAAGCTGTGTCAATTGAAATCGACGGCCCTTGAAACCCATAGAGGAATGAAATTCTGCCTGAAGCAGTGCTGTGAGCCACACCCGTAGAGACGTAGGCGTGGTAGGAACCAATCAAATCAGAGTAGTCGTTTGTACACATTCCGATAAATACCCCTGTTTTGCTCCCTGCCAATGAATCCGGTGGTATTCCTGCTCTTTCTAATGATTCCCAAGCCAGTTCCAAAAGAATACGTTGTTGTGGGTCCATCAGGACCGCTTCTTTTGGTGGTATTCCAAAGAACGTAGGTTCGAACATGTCAACATCGGCGATGAATGAGCCATATCGACTATACGTTTTCCCCACGGCGTCTGGATCACTCGAGTAGAACTTGTCAATGTCAAATCTAGATTTCGGCACAAGTGAAACACAGTCAGTGCCGGAGGCTAGTATCTCCCAAAATTCTTCTGGCGTGGTGGCAGATCCGTAGCGACATGCCATCCCCACAACAGCAATGCCATCTGACGGAGGTTGAGTTGATAATGACCTACTAGGAGTTCCAGCCCTTGGTGTCTGTGGTGTAGAAGGCGATGATGCCCCTCCGCTATCCTTGAGAACAATTTTTGAAATGTAGCTTGTAAGTGAGTCCACATTCGGATGATCGTAAGCAATTGTAGATGGAATCTTGAATTCTGCGCCAATCTTGGATTGGATGAGGTTTCGTAGTTCAAGTGCCATGATACTGTCCATTCCCATATCCATAAATCCCTCGCCCTCGTCAATACTCTCCATGTTGAGTCCTGTTATGCGACTCACTTGCTGCACAATGTTTTGCTGGATCTGGCTTCTGCGTCTTGAATAGCGCAGAGCAAACTCGGTCGTTGCTTCACCATCCAAGTCACTCACTCTTCTCTGTGGTTCTTCCTCTTCCTCAATGTCGTCGTTTGTATTAGAAATTATGGATAACCAGGTTTCATTTTGCCCCACTTGATTGAAATAAGCAGGCCAATCAAACGGGCTGACGCTAATTTGAACCGGAACGTCTTTTGCTTGGAGAATTTTTTCTAGGCATTTCCACGCTTCTCTCGGGGTGAACGACTTGACCCCAAATCCATAAGTGTCTGCCACATGTCGCTCGGCTGCGATTCCTACTTCTGCCCATGCACCCCAGTTTATTACAGTTGCTGGGAGGCCGTTTTGTGCACGGCTTTGTGCCAACGAATCCATGAAGGCGTTGGCAGACGCATGATTGCTCTGACCAGGTGGACCAAGGAGTGAAGCCAATGATGAGAATAGAACAAAGTAATCCAGGATGAGTCCCTGAGTAGCAAGGTGCAAATACCACGAGCCGTAAACTTTTGAGTGGTATACTTCCTCGTATTTGTCAACTGTCTGATTCAGCACTGTCCCGTCGGCCAAGGTTCCGGCACAGTGAAATATCCCATTCAGACGGCCCTGAATTGACTGAAAAATCCTTTTGACATCACCAAAGTTTCCAATGTCAGCATTGATGACCTCAATGTTGCATTTTTGTTGAAGAATTTCGAGAATTCCCGATTGTCTTGCGGAAGGTGAGGATCTGCTTGTGAGAAGCAAATGATTAGCACCATGGTCCGATAGCCATGCGGCAAGGCTGAGACCAAGCCCGCCCAAACCCCCAGTTATGAGGTAGGAACCGCTAGATTGGAAATGGATAAAAGGCGACTCAAACTGCTGTACAGATAAAACCAGTTTTCCAATGTGTTTGCCTTGCTTCATTTGCTTCATAGCTTGACGTGCGTTGCGAAAACTGTAGACTTGAGTCGGCACTGGTGTCAGAGTTCCAGTAGAAATCATCGTTACTATTTGATTCAAAATCACGTTCACTTCAGATGGAGAGCAGACCAGCGTTCGATCCAGTTCGACAACGTGATAATTCACATCCGATCGCTCTCTGTGGATTTCCTTTTCACTCCAAATCCCACGCCGGCTCAATTCAATGAATCTTGCACCTTCTGCGCATGTCTCGAGCGTTGCTTCAATGAAACCATCCCCGGTCAAGGAATTGAGGACGACATCAATTGTGCCAGCGAGCTCGTCTCCAAATTTTGTATTCCTAGATTGGTAAATATTGACCACCCCAATCTGATTCAAGTATCTCCATTTTGCCTTGCTTGATGCAGTCACGTATATTTGAGCGCCGACATAGCGGGCTATTTGAATTGCAGCAATTCCAACACCACCGGCGCCTCCATGGATAAGAACTTTTTCTCCTTCCTGCAACTGAGCAAGGACCACAAGTGCGTAGTAAGCAGTTACAAACACAGATGGAATTCCAGCTGCCGATTCGAAACTTTGCTCAGATGGTTTCTTAGTGATCCAGTCCGGTGTTGTTATCGTCATGTTTGCAAATGTCCCTTGTCCAAATCCAAGCACTTCATCTCCTCGCTTGTAGTTGTCAACATTCTTCCCAATGTGCATGACCCGTCCGGCAAAGTCGGTACCAAATGCGGACAAGTTCCCTTCAGGGTAAATTCCCATGGCCATCAACACATCTCGGAAATTGATCCCTGTCGCCACAACTTCGACTTGTATTTCGTCATCCCCAATTTTGCAGTTTGGTTTTGGCCCAATTGTTAACGACTCCAAAATGGCATCAACCCCTGGAACTAAGGTCACCTGCTTGGAACCAACGGGCAAGGGCAAGACTCCATCTTCTAATTCCACAGATTGGAGCCGCAGGACGTAGCGAGAGTTATCTCGTATTGCAACTTGTACTTCTGTATCATTTCCCATAGCCTCGGTAAGCGCTTGTGCCGCCAGTGTTGACGCCGTTGCAGTTCCGGATAAGTCCAAGTTTACACACTTCAAATCTGAATATTCCCTCCGAATACTTCGAAGCATACCCCATAGTGTTGCTCCAAACGGATTCTCTAGGCGTTCATAACCAACCGAGTGACATCCACGCGTGACTACTAAAATCTTGTTATCGATTCCAATGTCGTCTTTGAGTAGGGATTGAATTGTGCTCAGTAGACCATATGAATATTTCAGTTCCTTGGCAGGAGTTTCAATGCTATCTTCCAGAACATGTTCTGAACAGCCTAGAAATATAACACCTCTGATTCGTTTTGGGATTCTCTGTCCTTCTTGGAAGGAAAGGTCAGTCGTTTCTTCAACACTGAAACTGGTAATAGCCTCGCCAGCAATTCTGAAGTTGTTCTCGACAGCTGACCGCAGTTCTCCAGAATCTCCTATTAGCACCCAGGGAATTAAGGACAGCTTTCCGAGACTTGGCTTCATCTGTGTGTTCGTGCTCGCTTGTGCTACAAGTAGGCTTTGGGTCAAGTCAAGATAGTCACAAGCTTCAAACCCAGTTTGTCCCAATAGATCCATCCATTGAGTCCCAGTGAGAAGCGGGTAATACTTCCTCAGTCGATCTTCATCCTTGAATCTCCACCAACCAGAAGTCAATCCAAATGTGATATCCAAGGCGAGTGACGGTCTAATTACTTCTCCAATGATCACCAACCCATTTGGCTTCAGTAGACTTCGAACATTATTCACTGCGCTAGTAATATTCATTGTGGCGTGCAACACATTTCCAGCAATGATGAGGTCCCAGGATTGTAGCTTGAAACCCTGTGTCGCAGGATCATCCTCAATGTTAAGCAACCGGAAGTCCATCGTAGTCCCAAACTTCTCAAAGGCTGCTTTGGCTTTGTGCAAGAAAAAGTTGGAAATGTCAGTAAAGGTGTAGTGAAACTGGAAGTCGCGCTGGGACAGTGCTTTGAGGACTTTGGTCGTCAATGAACCCGTGCCAGCTCCAATTTCGAGAATGCGCAAAGATGCGTCTTGGTCTATTGCTAAAGTTTTCAAGAGTCTCATGAGACATTTTGCTACCAACTTCAAGTCCGGTGATTCTTGATAATGCTGAGTTGCACTTATGGTTCCGGCGACTTCTGCATTAGGTGGGAACAGCAGTTCCAAAGGTTCCCTTTCCCCCGTGAGTACGTTTCTCAGCTCTTGTCCACAGCGCATGACGAGTCCAAGGAGGATCAAGTTCTTTGGATACGAATTTTTAATTTCCATCACCAGTCGGTTGATCTCATTCAGAATCTTGCCGCGATCTACCGACGCAAGTTGAGGATCAGCCAGCTTCCAGTGACAATCGGAAATGATGGTTAGATAGCCTGTTTCTTCAAGTGCTCGAAGGAGATGAAGAAACAAGTTTTCTTGTTCGTACTTGACGTTACCAGCTTCAATCAAGATGTCAGTGTCAGCACTGTTGCGCAGGAGATCTCGGATGACTCCCATATCGAACAAAGTTAGTTGGAAATATTTGAGGGACAGAGCGTCAAAAAGTGAGCCACTCCCTTCGCACTGTTGTAGCTCTCGTAGTTTTGGGGATGAAGAAAAATTCCGTAACTCTTTGAAAGCACGACTTATGTCTCCTGGCGTGATTGCGCACGTGCATGCAGATAATCGGTTTTGAATTCCGGCGCGAAGCCAAGTCTCGGCATAGAACCAATCACGAGCGTCAAACTCCGATGTGAGCATTGCCAAGAGTCCATTTCGCGTTGTCTTCTTCAACACAAAGTCTTTAGTTTGCAAGTGCATGTCGCCATCTTCGTTAAGCAGCGAGCAGTTTCCAGAAAGGAAGTCTGAAGAAGTGTCCCAAGTGATATAAGCAAAGACTCGACCACGAACTGGAGAATAAAATTTTGCCTCTCCCACGGCAATCGGAATGTAAGGACTGTTGGTTTCGCCGTTGTACAGAATAGACGCCATCACCAGGGTCTGGAACGTGTTGTCCAGAATAACCGGATGAACCAAGAAATTAGGGTCTGAAACTGTGTCAGCTGACAAGCACACTTCGGATAATCCTTCTTTGTCTCCTCGCCAGAGGTTCTTGACACATTGGAAACTGCTTCCATACGCAATCTCAAGGCTGGAGAATATTTTGTAATAAACTGATGAATCAAGAGCCGTACACCTTCGTTTGATTGCTTCCAAATCAAGTCTTGATGCAAATGCGCCAGTCTCTTCCACGTGCAGCTCGCCACTCGCGTGGTGATTCCAAGAACTCTTCCCATCTTCTTGAGTATGAACTGTTACCGAATACTCACGGCCTTCCTGCTTCTTTTCCAGGATTACCTAAAATTAAAGAAATATTCTTCCGACGTGCGCAAGTATTTGAATTGGATAAACATTTTGAAAAAAGTGATTACCCGGACCTGTAACTTGTAAGCGTTGTCTCCGTCCAGCGTAAATGGCAGTTTTACCTTCACATTCTTCAAGACGATATTCTTGGCTAGAGTCTGGCGACCTGGTTTAAGCAGTTCCAACTTCCCTATAGCCAGCATCAGTTCCAAGTAGCCACTCATTGGGAACACCACATGACCAAACACAACATGGTCGCTCAAGTAAGGTTGATCTCGGAGGCATAGAATATTTTCGTAAATAATGTCGCTAGAAGTAGCGGTGATTCGTGAACCCAGCAGTGAGTGTGAACTCACATGACCCGTACTACAGGTTAATTCAGAGCTGCGCATGAAGCTGACTCTCCGCTTATTCAAAGCAAATGAAGACTCACTGCTTGAACCGAGTCGTTCAAATGCGTAAGTTGGCAAGTCATTGATCTTCCTTGGTTTCAAAGATTCGTCGTACAACGGATGGAAATCGATCTGAATTCCCTTACAGTAAAGCTCTCCTATGGATTCCAGAAATGTGAAATATTCGCTGCTAGGTTTCATTGACGGAATCCAGGCGATGCTTTCTTTGCTTACGATCTGGCGGCCAAGGCTGAGTAAAATTGGCTTTGGTCCAATTTCCAAGCATACTGTTACGTCCGTTCGCTCTAACAGTTCCATCCCTTGCTGAAAGAGGACGGGCTGTAAAGCGTGCTCACGCCAGTATTTTCCATCAACGATCGTAACAAAATCACCGGTCAGAGTTGAAATCCATTTGCACTTGGGCGGGTTGACTCTCAAATTCATTTGCGTTTCAAGTTGCCCAGCAATTGGTTGGAGCATTGGCGAATGGAACGCATGAGTGGCGTCTAGCGGGGTGTACGGAATCTTGTTTGACTTTAGAATACTTCCAAAATTGTTAAGTTCTGATAGTTTTCCAGATACGACTGTTTGATTCGGAGAGTTTTTAGCAGCAATGTTCAAATCAATAGAATGAGATGACGCCAACGACTGGATTCTTGCGGTGTCTCCGGAACTGATTGCAATCATCCCACCTTCACCTTCAGGAAGTGTTCGCATAATAATTCCTCGCTGACAGATTGCACGCATTCCATCTTCCAACGAAAGCACACCAGACACCACGGCACATGCGTATTTCCCCAATAGAGTGGCCAAGAACGACGACTGGAACAACACCGAGACTTTTCCACATGCTGGCAAGAGCAACTTGGATCGTAAACAGAGCTGGCTGAACAATCCCAGGGTCCTTCAATTCCCCAGCTTTCTTGCTGGCATTGAAATAAAACTCCCGCATGCTACTTCCGAGTTCCTTGACAAAGATGGCATCGCATGCATCCACTGTTGTCTTAAAAGTGCCATTGCTTGCGTACAGTTCTGCACCCATTCCAGCGTACACGGTGCCTTGCCCAGTGAACAAGAAAGCAATGACAGGCAAGTTACGGCTGCATTGGTTAATCGAATATGCCCCGCTTTGGAGCTTGTTTTCAAAGTCATCTGGCTTTTCAAGCACAAAGGCAGCACGATGTCGAAGGTGTGAGCGACAAATGTTCGCGGTGAACGTAATGTCCAGAAGTTCGCAATGAGCTGCCGCCGGACTTTCAGAAAATGCTTTGTACTTTGCAAGTAGACTTTTTAGCGAGATGGATGACTTTGCAGAAACAGCCTAGGAGATACTTGCCACTTTCCGAGCGGTATTTGCGCCTTTGTGTTGGACGTTGTTTGTATTCTTCAATTACGATGTGTGCAAGGGTTCCATTGAATCCAAATGAACTCACGCCAGCAATGCGTTTACGTCTTCTTTCCGGTAGCCAATCCATGTTCCTTGACGGAATTGAAAATACGTCTGGATTCTTGATGTGAGGATTGATCTCTTTGAAATTCCGATGTGGTGGAATTGTATTGTTCTGAAGGGCCAATAAAACTTTTATAACTCCAGCGACTCCAGCTGCTGCTTCAAGATGCCCAATGTTTACTTTGCATGTTCCAATCACAAGCTTTTGATCTTCATCTCGAGCCTCGTCGCCAAAGAACGCGAAACGAAGGGCTTTGCATTCGATCGGATCTCCTAAGCTTGTGCCGGTCCCGTGTGCTTCCACGTAGTCAATATCTCGTGGTCCAAGTTGCGCATTGGCCAATGCGTTTTCAATTACTTTGACCTGACTCTTGAAATTAGGGACAGTAAGGCCACTTGATTTCCCTGTATGAGTCAAGGCACTCCCCGTAATCACGCCAAGGATATTATCCCCAGCTCGCACTGCGTCTGTTAGGCGTTTAAGGACAATGATCCCTGCACCTTCCCCACGAACGTATCCATCAGCTAATTTGTCAAATGTCTTACACTGTCCGTCACGCGAGAGCATTTGACTCTTGCAAAGGACAACAAACTTGTACGGCGACATCATGAGGTTGACACCGCCTGCAAGTGCCATGCTGCATTCACGTTGTCGTAGACTCTGTACTGCCAAATGTATAGCGACAAGACTGGAAGCACAGGCAGCGTCAACTGCGAAACACGGGCCTTGAAACCCAAAGAAGTTTGAGATCCTACCAGCTGCTGTACTGTAGGCAGTTCCAGATTCAAAGTAAGCATCGAATCCTCTGGCCTCGTCCCTTCCGTGAACAATCGCCGTGTCATTTGATCCTATGCCAATGAACACTCCGGTTGCTGACTCTTCAAGAGATAAAGGTGCTATTCCAGATCGTTCAAGGGCTTCATGGCATTGTTCTAGCAGTAGCAACTGTTGCGGATCCATTGCGTCCATCTCTCGGGGACTAATAGAGAAAAACTTTCCATCGAAGTCGGTCACATTTGAGAGGAAGCTGCCATGCTCTGTGTACATTTTTCCGAAAGCACGCTCATCTGGGTTGAAAAACTCTGCTTGGTCCCATCGTTCACTTGGAATTTTAGTGACAGTTGTCCCTCCACTTTCTAATACATCCCAGTATCCTTCCAATGTGTTTGCACTTTGCGGGAAACGACAACTCATCCCAATTATAGCAATTTTCTCGTGAATCCGATTCTCAGTTGGCTCCTCCTCGCGTGTTTCGTTGGAATGTTGTTCCACTGGTTCCGTTGGAAGGATTTCTTTCAACTCTTTCTTTGCATCTTCCATCGCATTTTGAACTAAAGTAGCAACATACTTGGACAGTAATTGAATGTTCGGATGGTCGTATGCTGCAGTAGCTGGGATTGACGTTGGAATTGGAAACTTTGCAGTAATTCCATTCACCAGTCGCAACATCATGACAGAGTTCATGCCCAAGCTCTGGAAGCCATCTCGTTCATCCAATTCATCGTCGGATGATATTCCAAGAATGTCGCCAACTAGATTTTGGATTTCATCCTTCACAGTAACTTCACTCATATTCTCCAGGTCAAGCTTAATTTCACCACTGCCGGTCAGTTTGTTGAAATCAGCGGGTTTGAATCTAGTCGGATCGGCACTTGGCTGAATTTTGAATATTTCTGACAACCATGGTTCTGATTTTCCATACAATGCAGAATATTTGTCCCAGTTGAACGGTGCCACAGATACTTGCGCAATGGAAGAGGAAAGAAGTTTCCCAAGTGCGTCCCAGCCAATATATGGCGTTATTCCTTTTAAACCGAATCCGTAATTCTGATCTGCTCCGTGTTCGACTTGCCATTCCAATTTCGTTCCATACACCCCAGTTGATGCTTAGGGCGGAAAGTCCAATGCTTTGCCGATAAAGTGCGACTGCGTCACAGAAGGCGTTTGCCCCTGCATAATTACTCTGACCAGGGACGCCAAGGAAAGATGCCACGGATGAAAACAGGACGAACCATTTCAAGTCCAATTCCTTTGAAGTCATGTGTAAATTCCAAGCTCCTGTCACTTTCGGAAAGAATACATTCTTGTATTTGTCTGCCGTTTGGTGTTGAAAGATGGAGTCATCCAGGCACCCAGCTAAATGAAATACTCCTCTGACCGGAGGGAAGTCGGCAGCATTCACTTCCAAGAACAACTTTTTCGTTTGTTCTAACGTGTTCAAACTGGGCTTGTATGAAATCAGAAACCTTGATCCGCTGGCACTTTCGAGTTCCTTCAGTGTTGATACAATATTTGCGCTGGGTTTGGAACGGCCAATCAAAGCAAAGAATTTGGCGCCATTGCTTGACATCCACTGGATCAAAGAGAGTCCTAGTCCGCCATATGCTCCGGTTATCATGTACGTCTCACAGGCCTCAAATGCCGGTGCAGACACCAAAGGAATTTTAGATGCCGTCACTAATCGCCTCACGTGTCGTTGTTGCCTGGAATCATATGCAACCTCGTCCTCAACTGAATCTCCAAGTATCTCGGCTGCAATTAGACCAATTTGATGTTCTTGAGTGGCGACATCCAGCAGGAGGAATTTGAGATGCTGTAGTTCTCTTCGAAAGGTACGTGTCATTCCCCAAAGGGAGGCTCCAATTGGTGCATTTGTCAGTGATAGATCCGGTGCCGAGTTTTCAGTGACAATGACAAGCCTGGAGGCAATTTTGATTCTCAAAGTGTCAATAGCTTGGACGAGGTGGAGCAGATTTGTTGCCAAAAGTAATTCGCCAGCGTCAATATTCAAAACAGCGTCGTCCTCCATTTGAGTTTGCCGGTTTCCTCCAATTCCTGCTGCGTAAAGGATCCCTTCTACTTTTTCGTATGTTTTCAGTTCATCACAGACCGCGTTGAAATCTTGCGGGGATTTGATGCAAACAACGTGGGGAAGGTAGGCCTTCAATTTCTGGCTGGTATCGTCTGAAGACACAAATGCAATCCACGGCAAAACTGATTTTGTCTCGTTTAAATTCTTGGCCAAATTAGTCGTAAGTCGCCATTCATTTTTGTAGAATAAGGGCAGTTCAGGTGGGACTTCTTGAATGCTTTTTGTGGATACCTCCACCACCGCTGTTTGTTCATTGTCGATCCAATACCGTTTCCTTTGAAAAGGATATCCAGGCAGGATCAACCTGTTGCCTCTTGATACATTCAGATTTTTGAAGTTATGGAATATCCCATCGATGTAAAGTTGCTTTACTATTTCCAAAACTTCCTTCCAGATGGGTGCTGATTGATTAGCATCACCAGTGGTCAACGCTCCTCCACTGATATGTATGGTGTGTTCGGGTCCCGTTTTGACAGGGAATGTAGCAAGATTGGAACCAGGGTATCTATTAGTCAAAATCCTTTCCCAGTGTCGAGGAGGTAAGGCTTTCATCCAGCTACCGGCAATGGCAGACCAGTAGCATATCTTTGGCTCCTGAGTTTTCATTTCATAGATAAATCTAC
>VNWY01000548.1:0-38265 GCA_009869845.1 Pseudachorutes palmiensis | reverse complement strand
TTCCCTTGCTTTAAGCCCCTCCCACGATTTTCCATTCATTCGCGGATAGTTGCTAATATATTCTTACAATAATTTGATAATAATTGAATGATTGTTTTGATAGCATAAATGTATCATTTGCCCTTCACTGTATGGTTGAGTGGAGTGCGTACATTTGAATGATGTCACAAGATTTGGTTGTGGCGGTGGCTTTGAGGTTCTCCCTATCTTCACGTGTAGAAAAACTTTAAAAATTCTTAACCCCACGAACCCACCTCCCAATGAAAAGTTTCATTTGAATTTCGTGAACTTTCTCCTCACGTGACACCGTTGCATGCCTGTCTTCTCCAAAAATCCACTCATTCCTACGGCAGAAGGATTCACCGATTTTCTATCCAATTTCGGATATTTCTGAGCCAGTAAAATCACCAAAAACTAAAGGAAATGGAGAAACCAGTCGTTCTTGCACGTGTAAGTACCATCATATTCCAGTTTAAGGTAGTTTTAAACCCTGTAGAGACAGTACAGTAGTATTCACCCGGCCCATGTTTCTATTTTCCTAACTTCTTTTAGTTTAATTTGGTATTGATTTGATCATTGACAAAGTTATAGGTGGTATTGGGCTGTAGTGTTACTTGTAGAGTAATTCATATCATTTACTGGAGAAAGATTAATATGCATAGGACTATAATGTAAATGGATGTAAACCCCGCTGCGCTGCACCTCTGATTATAACTCTGGTTTTATTTGTTTCTTTTATAGGTGACGAAGATTCTTGGTCGAACCGGATCTCAAGGTCAATGTACGCAAGTGAAGGTGGAGTTCCTTGGAGAGCAGAACCGTCAGATCATCCGGAATGTCAAGGGACCCGTTCGTGAAGGAGATATCCTTACCTTGTTGGAATCTGAGCGAGAGGCTAGGCGCTTAAGATGAGGCTACTACAACCCATCATCATCCTCACCTTTCACCTCGAGGAGAAATGCCGTCATTAAATCTTATTCCTTATGCTTACTGCTAGCCTTTTCAAATAAAATTCTCCCTTGAAGAGATTTGTAAGGATCTTTGTGTGTAAGTTGTGTCCTAAACTCAAAGGTATTTTACCACTTGGTGATTTATTATTTTAGCCACATGACGACAGATTTATTTGATAGGAAGTGGTAATGGAGATGACGTCTAGCTCGCGGCAGATATTTCACAGGGACGCTCTCAGCTGTTCTCTGTTGTGATCTGTCATCCACACGTGCTCCGAATTCAATCAATTAATTATGAGTTCGCCATTACTTTCTAGGTTCTTCCAGAAGGTGATCAAGTGCTCTGACTCCACGAGTAAACAGGTCAGCACTTACAGAACCTGCTATGCCTTTATGTCAACGGCTGAGGACGAACGCCGGAAAGCGATGATGGCCAAAGGTCTACCTAAGCGGAAACCAATTGAAGGCGTCAAAAGCGTGATCTTGGTCGCATCTGGAAAGGGAGGAGTTGGGAAATCAACGGTAGCAGGTATGCTAAAAATGGACAACATTCCAAAACTTTATCTTTTATTTTTTGTTTCGTTTTCCAGTCAACTTGGCCGTAGGGATTGCTCTGGAGTTCCCTGAGAAGAAAGTCGGGCTGCTGGACGCCGACATTTTTGGTCCATCCCTTCCAATTATGATGAATCTCAAAGGAAAACCACATCTTGATGCCAGTAACCTGACCATCAATTTGACATTATAAAGATGGTGTAAGCGTTGAATTATAACTCTTTCAGGGGAAAAGATGATCCCTTTGAGCAACTACGGTGTCAAGTGGTAAGTTGTCACTGCGTAGAATATTTACAATGTGTGCCTACTAAATTGGGTTGATTTATTTTTAGCATGTCCATGGGCTTTCTAGTTGCCGAAAATGCTCCTGTCATCTGGAGGGGACTCATGGTGATGCAGGCGGTAGACGACTTGGTACGTGGAGTTCGTTGGGATCCCTTGGATTTTCTAGTAGTTGACATGCCGCCTGGGACGGGGGATACGCAGTTATCGTTCGCTCAGACCGTGGAAATCAATGGTAAACGCTTCAGCATTTGGGGGATTATTTGCACGACCTCATTTCATTTTCGAGTGTTTTTGTAGGTGCCCTCATGATCACGACTCCTCAGAAAGTGGCACTTCAAGATGCTTTGAAAGGTGCAGAAATGTTCAGGAAAACGTCCGTTCCTATCCTAGGGTTTGTTCTGAACATGGCTTCCTACATGTGTCCTTCATGCCGGCAATCGTCACAGCTTCCTGGTACCGACAATGCAGAGGACAAGCTAATGACATATCCAGAAGGCGGTGGAATTTTAGCAAAGTTTCCATTCGAAGCTGAGATTAGCGACACTTCTGATTCTGGCAAGCCAATTGTAATTTCGAATCCGGAGAGTCATCACGTAAAACTACAATTATTCTGGTTTCCTCGGGATTTTTACACCCAATTAATTGATTCCGTAGGCCCAAGAGTTTCGGAAACTTGCTTATGCAGTGGTCGACGAACTGGAAACTGTTGGGAAGAGAAAGGCCGGTTGACCTAATTTTAAAAGTTTGATTACCTAGTACCTAAGGACGTTTACGGAAATCAAAATGTGTCATAAACGTTGCTGCTCTTGGTCAACTTGCAACTGCAGTTATAGTGCCAGTTAATTTTTTCAAGAAGATGGTCTTCCTAGTTTCAGTTTCCCTTACCCTTCTGATATTTCGTAAGTTGCTATCACGTTATAAATTAATGAATTGTCCTAATTGCGGGTAAAATATAAAATTATTATTATTCCAGAATTTTGGACTGGAATCACAATAGTCAACTCTTCTACTGAGTATGAGGGATGGCGTGGAGTATCGTTTTTGGACGACATGGACATGATTGAAATTGGAAACTGGGTGATGCAGTTGGGTCCAGAGCGATTGATTCTAGCACTTCAGTATTACTGGGTAAACAACGAGGTCATGTACCCATATGCAGCGATGATTCGCGGTATGTTTGCCTGTTTCAATGGAACTACTTACGCTACCAAAAAATTTAACACCACATTCTTAATCGGAGTTGAAGTCATCGTCCACTACGCCATCATGAAGAGCTATCCTTTGCTTGGTCGAATTGGCGGTGTCCGAGGGAAAGGAACAGACAAGTTAATTCTAAGAGCAGGAATCGCTCCCCTCGTCTCCTGCTATGACAAACTTTCAAAGGATATGAAATTCTCCCTCGACGTATTCCCGTTTCAGAACCGGAAGAAGCGATTCATCCGAGCATTCAAGCGTTCCAAAAATGGAATTAGAAAAAATCATTCAATTACTGCCAAAAGAGCAAAACGGATGGATGAGGATGGAGGCTTTGGAGCGGCGTCTGGTCTCAAAATGGATGTAGAGCAGAACTTCCTTGAGGCCGATGACATTCACACCGTTGACCAGCGCCATACGAAATTAGTTTTGAATCATGGGAGTGCAATCAATGCAAAGAAAACGACCATTGTCATTGCTGATAACGATGGGAACAAAATAGAGAACATTGGCATAACCGTTTTCTGGCTGATCTACGAACTGCTTCCCGTAACGTGTGAATGGAGTTCGCTTATGGCGGCGCCTTTCAAAGAAGCTTTTGAAAAGATTCTTGGCCTTGTGGTCTCAATGTACTTGTAAGTTTTCATTTTAAGGTCAAATGCATCAATGAAAAAACTTTTAATTGTAATTTGATTCTGCTAGGTACGATCCGGGAGATTGGGCTGAAGAATATAGCCGGATTTTTCAAATGGGAGTTGGCCAGTACGAGCAGGAATGGGGAAAAATTGAGTTCTTTGCAAAAACGATCCAGAAACAAAAGAAACTCGCTTTCGCAAATCCATACAGAGGTGTAGATACACATTAGAATATTTAATGGTAACAAGTTAAGCTTGGTTTTTGTGTAAATCCAGTTTTTCCAAATTGTAATCACATAGATTTATTTCCTTTCTGAAATTACATATTTCTATAACCCTATAATTTTCTAAACTCTTAACCTTGGCATTTTGAATACCTTGATATCCAGGTTATGATATTTAATGACTGTACGTGTATTCGTTGCATTAGTTGACTGTATTGACCTTTTTTTAACGAACAGTGTTTCCAACAAACCTCCTAAATTATTACACCCAGTGACTCGACCGACTGACCGACTGACCCACACGCGCTGACTTTGATAAAAATGCGTCCATCCAAATCCTTCTCTACTATAATAAAATACTAGCGACAAATGAACTTCTGACACCGAAAGACGAATGCTATTTGACAGTGACGGTGAGTGATTGATTAAACTCTCAATTATTTCCATGTAAGCTCATTCCATTTTGATGAAAGGAAGGAGTCACTTGCACTCAGGGAATTAGAGATAGATGGAGAAATTTTCTCCGCTTTTCGTTGAAGAAGGAAATTAATGAATGAAGAGAAACTCAGGATTAATTATTATTGAGAAGTTCTTCATGGACTTTTTCTTAAGTTGAGTGTTACCGTTCGGTGAATGGGGCGGATTCAATTGAGGATTTCAAGTGTATGTTCGACGGACTGACCTTGTTATTCCTCTTCCTTGACTCTCATTGGCCGCTGAACGTCATGGTGGGAGGAGCTTAAGACTCTGGAATTGCGACGACACGACGCCTTGAGTTAACTTTCATTGAGCACTGGTTTTTAGTTCTTCTTGAGGTACTTTTGCTTATTTAGTTATTATGATAATACTGAATGAGACATGCGCGCATGAGCCTCTGATTATTGAGATTAGTCGCTGGAACGACGAATGAGGCGTCGACTCTTTGTCCGACAGCAGATGGAGAGACAGAAGATACGCAGTTGGAAGCGGAAGTTCCGATTCACCAAGACGTAGATCACCAACTTCCAAAAGGAATTGCTCAGGCCTACCCAGAAGACGGAGAAATGGAGATGCGGCACCTGTGATTTGATTCATTTGGAATTAATTGTTATGCGCATAAGATTATGCGCATGATCCATGGACACATAATGGGATACTACTAACCGGAATCTTCCATTCGACAATGTACTCGAAGAAGTTAATGATGAGGAATGGAAGCCATGAGATCCAAAAGAAGAGGAGGAGAATGAAGATGGTGATATGCGCTGGGTTGTCCAGAGTCTCCGTCAGGGCAGCTAATCAACAGGGAATTAAAAATACTGTAGCTACTCAAACTACTCAAATTAACACAAAAAGCTCCTACATCGCTTATGATTGGACGTGGGAAGAACAACACGTGAAGTTTGGCTACTGGGAACACTTGAAATCGACTTAATACGACTTCTATGGCTATGAACTCTATCGCAATCGTCAGTAGACAATTCTATTCTAGTCAATTAGTAATTACGGACAGAATAGTCTTAGGCTAACCTGTCTAACTTGGCTAACTAATTCCCTTGTTAGGCATTAACGTTTATTCGGAGTAATAAAAAGGAGCTTACCTGCATATTCTTTATCAAGTCCTGGGAGATCCGTCTTCTACGAATGCCAAACATTATTAAATCAATATTGATTGATTATGCATTGCTTTTGTAATTGGCAAATGCGTCTAATGGGCCAAAACAAAGTAAAATTGGGAAGAAAACATCGCTAACTAAGTAAAGCATGTAAGGAATTGCTGTGAGATGGTAGTGTGGGGAAAGCTAAATATAAATTATTTACAAGCTTGTAAACTACAGGGATTACTTAATTTATTGGCTTCAATTAGTAATTGATTCATTGCTTACCAATCGCTTCATTGCGCTGAAAATGACCACGTAGTTGTAGATCATTGTCGTAATTGTAGGACCTAAGAGGCAATAAACATTAGCTTAATTGCCCTCTAAGCATGATTCTATTTGACTCGTTCTCATACCCAGAAGGAGCGATGACAACGTCGCTGCATAGGCAGGCATAACGTTCCAAGCCAGGAGACAAATGGAAGCGTCTCTGTCATAGTCCGCCCCGTGGAAGCCAAGCAACGGTGGACAACAGAGGGTCAGAGCTGCGATCCAAGAGCAAGCGACCCAGCACTGGACACGTGTCCGTGTCTGGATCGTTTCATACTTGACTGGTTTCCGAATAGCAATGTACCTAGGTTGCAATGAGCGATGTTTAACTGAAAAGTTGTGTCGTGAGGGATCATTGTCTACCTATCGACACTCATCCACATGAGGGTCATCATGGAAGCGATCCAGAGGACGTTGCTCAGGTATGCAGAGGCCTTGCAAAGTGTCTCTCCGTAGACCCATTGGCGTAAAAGTGTTGGGTAGAGGGACAAAGGAACAACAAGGACGCCCACCAGTAGGTCAGCCACGGCAAGGGTCAAGCAGTAGTAGGTGAACACCTCACGATGTCCTAAAGGTCAATACCAAATATGGGTGCAAACATTAGCAAAAAGGGCGGGGCTCTAAACATTCCTTCCAGGCTGAAAAATCCCGGCATATCGTTATCGTTAGCTTGGTCGTTAGAAAACCATTCTTTTTTAAATGACTTTTCACTTTGCAGTTAAAACGAAGGTAATTCATGGAAGCGCCATGGATAAAGAAAGAATTCTTACCAGGGAACGTGATGAAAGTGGCAATGATGACGACATTAGTGAGGATGATAAGGACGCAAATGGAGAAGATGATAATGGCTTCTACAAGGGTGTCCAAGCTGATCGGAATGCCCGTCCCTCCATGGTCCACAAAGAGTAACAGACCCTCACGATAAATCATGCCTTAAGTTGTCGCCATCCTACACATTCCGTGGATTCCAAAAATAACTTAAGATCTGCTGCAAGAGACGACTGTTAAGCTAAAGCTGAAGTGGCTGGAGAAAGTCATGCTTTCCCTTCTCATTTGGAATTCATGATTCCTAGGATTCTGCTGTAGCTCATTTATGCCGCCCCACTCCAACTGATGGATGTGATTAGCATTAATGACTTTAGCAGTATTACTTCCATATTGGCACAAACCACAGAGAACTGTCTTATAAGCTCTTTTCTCCAGAAACCCCTCAAGGTTAACAGCCTTAAAACTAACATTCTCAGATCGATATCCTTAAGCCCACTATCCCGTTTGAGAGAAGTCTAATAGCTTGCACACAAAAATATAATACTAGGCGTGTGGCCAGTCTCAACTTACACATGAAATCCAACTCCAGTAGCCGAATGTTGCATGTCACGGTCCACTTTGACTCTCGGCATTCCCAATGTGTCACTTCCTTCCTTCTGCTCTCTTGGTACTCTCTCACCTGAACACTTTCACAGGAGGATATGCTCTTCTGACCTCAAATATTTACTTTGAAGGGGTCATGGTTAAGGATTCCCACTGTGTTATTGGATGTGTTCCAGCCCTTCTCCATTTCGCTTATGAGTCGCTTAGTGGGAATCTGGCCAAAGGGAGGCTGAGATTGGGTGTTTCAAAGGGTATAATGCTAGGGAAGATGGAAGATGCGGAAAGGCCTCCAGGGGCAACTGGGCCTTCCGTTGATGCTTGGAAAAGTCCCTGGATCGAACAGTCCTTCTCCGCAGCCAATCAGCATGCGCTCCGCAGACTTTCTCCACAGCTCCTTTCCCTTTCCAATTCCAGAGAGAAACTGAGAACTGAGTCAGCCGAGAAAGTGGGCGAGCAGGAGCCTCTCGCCTGGGCAGGCTAGTGGTTAGCATTGAACTAGAACTTTTCTAGGGCAGGGAAAGTAGGTCAACGGAGAATCCTCAATGAATATCCTAGGAACAGGGAATCATTTGCATAGAACACGCAGTGAAAGCGACCAACAACGGATAATTCCACACCACGCCGCGTCCAGCTCGACCAAGTAAGAGGCCGCAAATAGAAACTTATGCGGGGAAAGGTCTCGCCCAGTTCCCATTAAGGGCTTGAATTTATTTGTCTACCCGATGCGGGAGATCTCCGTTCCACGACTCCTGTTTGTCCTAAAATAAGAACGAAGGTTACGAAGGCGTGTCGGCTGTAATAGTTTCAAAAGTGATTAATCAACAGTACCGCCTGCCAGGCTGTATACACTCGATTCCTTTCATACATGCAAAGGCCAAGATAATCATTTCCCCCAACTCTCAACATGGGTTTTATTTGATGCCAAAAGTAGGTGAAGATGAGAGTCCAAAACCATAAATTATCATCGTCAATTTCTTCACAAGGTTTCGGTCCCTTCCTTTCGTCCGACACGGCAAAATGGACACGCCCCACTCCAGAGCATTTGGACAATCAAGTCATCAGCGTGGAAAAGCTGGAATTTAGAAGAAACCTCCAATGACCTTGAGTTGGAAGAATAAAGTTAGGATCATACCATCCAGCAACTGCTGCATGCAGCTACTGGAGTCTCAGGAATGCAATTCTTGTAGAATTTGAAACGTCGTGGTTTCTGCCATTTGCAAACCACAACTTCTCTTGGGTCTAATGAGCGGAGCGTCGTCCTCCCAATCTTCGGTGCCACGAATCCCACCGCCTCGTCATAAACGTCTGTTGGCTTCACAGTGAATGGATCAAATTCACCATTGCTAGCTCCGTCTCCGTTGCCGTATTCCATACTTTCAGAAAAGTCAATGGACCCATTCTCTGACTTTTCATCATCGTCATCCAACTGGAGAACATCAGCGGACTCTTCTCTCCGTTCTCGCCATCTGTCTCCACCTCCGGTTCTAAGAGTTCGAGTACGACTGCGCTGTGGTCCTGACGCGGCACTCCGTGGTGGCTTTGTTTCTGGAATGCGGGAGCCTATCAAACTCACGGCTTCTTCATCAGTGATGTCATCCTCGAGTGCAAACTCAATCAACGGCAGAACTTCTGTTAAATATTTATACAAAAGTCAATTAAATTGGATACTGGACTTTAAAAACTGACCAAAAGTAGGGAAAGAGTAAATGAATGGATGAAAACAATTGAGACATCGATTTCCGCGTGGGTTGAGCAATGGATTGGTTGTTGAGCAGCGGTAGCAAAGTGGAAGGAGCTCTGGGTTATCATGAATTGGATCTGCTTTCGCTTGAGCAATCAAAGTGTCTAGGCTTGCTTCGAGAGATTGTGGAACTCGGATCGCATGGATCCGTTCGATCGTGTACCTTGATAGTTTAAATGCTTCCAGTCTTCGTGCTTGTTTGGCCAAGCAGTAGAGCAAGTGGCTGGAAATGAAACAAAAATTACATTGTCAATTGATATCATTTTATCCCATTCTCACTCACAATTTTGGAATCGCAATGTCAAAGTTTGTTATTAGTTCTAGCATGAGGAACCGTGAGATTTGGAAGAGTGACGCTGGACTGTGAGGGGTGAATGGAGTCTCAATGTAAGCGTAAATCGCCTGGTAGCAAAATAACATCATCGCCTTCAAATAATGGAGCTCATGCTCTTCCACATAACTTTTTTGTTGTACGGGGCTATCAAAGGGGAATTTTCATTAAAAACTTTACCTTTAACTTTAAAAGTGCCTTTGACCTTACTCTGTGACTGTAGCAGCAAGGTCAAGGTACTGCGACGAAAGAATCCAATGGTAGTAACTGACATCTTGATAGCGCATTTCTGTAAAAGCGTTATCCCGAAGAGTGAATAAGACCTTGAATGCTTCTTCCGGCCGTCCTGCTTCGTGGTAAGCTTTCTGAGCTTCTGAAAACCGATCATTCTCTGCAAGCCACTGGGCGTATGGCAAGTATCCCAGTTCCTTGTACTGTGGGTACTTTTTAGCCATTAGAAACACTTCTTCCCAGTCCTTGGATGCGACGTACATCAACAACACTTTGTCCATGGCACCAAAACGACGATACAATTCAGCAGCTGCAGAAACTTGACCCAGCTTCACAAAAGCATCAGCACATGCTGATAACTCTGCGGTTTCTGATGACCCCAATTTAGGCCCGATCTCCAACAACCTGAAAATTTTTTAAAATTCATTTTTTTTATTATTATTCATTTAAATGTTAAAACAAATCTCATTACATGTCTGTCCATCCATTTTGCTCCATGAGTTCAATTGCTTTCAATTTCTCTCCAGCGACCAAATACATTTCAGCAGCGACTCGATATTCATTTATTTTCACCGCCCAGTCTGCTTTCTTCTTCATCAATTCCATCTTCTCTTTGGTATCAGCCGAACTCAAGAACTCCTGCGCGAGGTCAAACATTCGGAGGTCGGCGTACATCGCGACTGCCCGGTGCTCTTCCTTGTTTTCTTTGAATAATTTGGCAGCTTCGGCATAGGATCCTTGGTAAGCCAAAACTTCTCCCATGAGGATCCCTGGTTTGACTGCATTTGCTTTGATTTTCTTCTCGTTCTTTTTGATCAATCGGACGATCTCAATTCGATTCATTTTTGCAAATGCCTTTTTTGCAATTCCAAAATCAAGCGCCTTCAGGGATGCGTTTCCTAGTAGCAGCCAGTCTCTCTCAGGCACACCTAAGCATGCAATTTTGAATGCATTTTCAAACTTTCCGGAATCCGAGTATTGCTTCAATGGAGTTGAAAGGGAAACGTCGACTGTCTGAACGATCCCTTTGATCATGCAGAAGGCTCTTGTTCCAGTAAATCCAACGACAAAACCAGGCATTTTCTGCTGATAGGATTTGAATCCATTGGCTTTGATTTTGAGCTCGCTTCCGACTGATGAGAAACAAAGGAGGTCATCGTAAACCGTGTTCCAGAAGACAGTGACTGAAATTAACATTCGGCAGAATTGTAATTCCCAAATTTTCCATTGCGAACAATCAAAATCTCACCTGCGTTTTGCTCCTTGAACAAGAGCTCCTGTGGGTTGATTGAAAAAACATATAGCGTCGCTGAGTCGTCAATGACGGCCACTTTTGTATGGGAATTGTTCAGGTCAAGGCACCGGATGGGTTGCGGAACACGTACCAAAGTGATCTAAAAAAGAATTTCTAAAGACCCTGCATGTGCGTATGCAATTTAAAACCTTACAGGGAACAAATTGTCCAGAAATACTTTCATCAATTGTCCATCCTTGAGTCCAGCAAGGAGGACTTCATTACCCTCTGCCCCGCCAAAGGATCGAATGTATCGAATATTGCTCTCCAAAGTCCACTCCCGGACACGAGTCCCGTTCAGAGTGAAGCATTGGAGCTTCTTGTCTTGACAGGCGATCAAGTGCTCACTGCACATGACCAGTAGCGTGCATTCCAATTTCTGTTTGATGATTTCTGCCAATCGGAACCTAAACTCATTCGTCCTTTCTTCCCGTTGGTAGATTAAAACTTTCTCCGGGAGTTGGATGGCCAGGGCATTTTTGGATATAGCCACTTTCTTGATCAAGCCTCGACACTTCATTACCACCTGGACACCTTCGTCTAAATTTTGCACTTTCACGTCCGTCATGTTCATCCTGGAAAGCATGAGAGGCAGGAGTTGTTAATTGGCTCCTGCTGGTCCTTCCTAATTGATTCCTTTCATGTTTCTGCTCCTTGCGTGCTTCCCAACCGGAAGCACTAACTCATACCGTACCCATATCTTGTAGAGATCCTGGGTTTCCTTACCTAAAGGCGTAGAGGGACTTGAACAGAGCGTGGACGATCATAACTTGGACGTCGTAAAGGCTCACGACTCCACCTCCAGTGCCAACCGCCTGCCAAAACAACCAAAAGAAAAGTCAATTATGAATGGCCTTCTGGATTTGGTGATTGTCATCACCAAGTCTTAATGACCAAGGAAACTTCAAAATTATCCGGTCAGTAAAACACCTTACCAGGTGGCATGTTCCTTCTGGTGGATTTGGTCTCATTGCCAACGTCCAAATCCAATGCTGCTGCTCTGCAAGTAATGCCACCCGGATCCCGTCCAAAGTGTAGACAGCTAACGACCGATTTGACCCAACGACAACCAGGTACTTTGCATCTCGATTCGTGTTGACGTAAATCAAGCGCATGGGGTCAAATCCAAGGGGCAGTTCCTTCATTACTTGTTTCCCGAGTAAAGTGTAAATGGACAAAGTCTGGCTCCAATCGGCGATGCAAACGATTTCTTTAGCTTCCCCAGCTTCTTGAACATTTGCAAAAGCAAGTCCCCAGATGGCAGCGTTTGCACCCGTAGGACGCTCAATCTTCCCTTGCTCTTCTCCGCTCTGCGCAGAAGCTCATTTTAACCAAGGTCTGTTAGGTTATCCAAGGAGCTAACCTTATTCACCACTTCAATTCCTTACCTGATTCCTAAGGGAGACGGTTCCATTGGCCATTCCCAGGGCCAGAATCTCGCCCTCTCGACCCCAAGTGCAAACGTTAATCCTCGCCGGGACTTTTGTTTTATTGACATTCTTCTTCTCTTGCGTCCACAGTCCAAAATCATTTACAGAGCAACTAACCAGCAGCTCTCGAGAAGGGTTGAAGCACAAGCACTGAATTGGATCGTTGTGCCTGCAATAAACGTATAAATGTCAAATCCATATTTCCATTAAGAGGATTTTAGATTTTACGTGTATCGGACAATCCCAGATCCTTCTGCTGTCCACACAATGACGGACTTGTCTTGACTTCCGGATGCAAAAATCTTCCCCTCTGCCGCATAAGCAAGAGCGTATACGAGTCCTTTGTGGCCATCTTTGATTATCTTGATAGTAGTTGCATTGGCGACATCGTACATGATGATCCGCTGTCCCACTGCTACAATTAACTGAGCGCCATCGGGTGAGAAGCAGAGGTCATAAACGCAGTTGTCCCCGTTGTCAAGAAGGTTCAATGTCTCCGTCCATACTGTCACTGTCTTCATGATACTTTCAATTCAAATCACCCCTGGAAAGATTATAAGGTTTGTGAGTTCCGCATGAATTCGGTTCCGATTGATCTCAAGACGAGCCAATTTCATGAAAGATCAAAGACAATTTTCGATAATAATTTTAGAGCTTCTGCCGTCCTTTAGGGTTTCCTGCTTTATTAGGATCCTACTTATGATTTCATCGCATCTACTCAGCATACGTGTGGAGACTAAAAATAAGAATCGAGGGATCCTCAACATCTGCCGTTGTTGAAAGGGTGGGTGGACCATAAAGGGATCCCGGGTAGCAGATGTTTCAAAGTAGAGGGTGGAGGACTTAAGGATTCTTCATCTTCCGTCTGTCCACGCGACCAAGGAAATAATCTTTAAAATTGGAAAGGAAAGCTCTGGTTCCGTACCGCAGACGCAACGCGTGCCTTCCCCATCTCCCAGCTTCTCAAGAACATTTGGATTATTAGAATCGAAACAAAAGGAAAGTTTCTTTATGTTCTTGAAGCTATAAAGCTAAATGGACCGAGAGGCTTTCGCCACTGTAAGCAAAATCCTAATTAAGGCAATAACAGGGCCAATACGTGTCTCTATTTTGGTACTGATCGATACAAAATTGTTTTTCTCAAGTTTTGCACCACCACCAATTGCGTGTGTGAATTCTTAATCCATAACCTATGGCAAAACTTGTGGGAAAACTTCCTTTCCTTCAAGATAAACAAGATTGACTTTAGCTTTTACAAACTCAAAACTGGTTTGATGTAACTTCCCGAATCGAAAAAATTATGAAAATTTTGGAGCAAATAAAGGGAAGACGGGCTCCTGTTCCAGAACAAAAGATACGAAGGCGACCACCTGCCTTTTTCCCTGACTTTACGTTTTAGCTCCATTGTTGCATGGCTAAAGTAGAACCAGGTGTGTTTGCCAGGGTAAACAACGTTGTACAAAAGAAGGCCCCTGAAGTCTCTCTGGGGAAAACTCCCTGCCCTTTAGAATCTCCGTGTCCCTTCAGTAGATGAGAAGGTACTGGCGTTAACGGAGCTTGAAGAATTTGAAACAGTAATTCGGAACGTTAAGATGAAGTTGGTGAAAGTGTGGATCCCCTTGACGGTGACACTTTCCTTTATCACCACCGTGGCATCCCGTGTTGTTGACATTAGTGCCATGGAGCTGAAGCTCAACACCATTTTAGACAATGAACTGAGCGAGAAGGATCTGCTGAGGAAAGTGCTCCAGGGTCAAGGATCATTGGAGAAAGTGAAAGAAAGGGAAGCTGTTGGTATCCTGGATGAATTAGTGGCGACATCAGGACGAATGGAGTGGCTCGTAGGGCTCTTGGCGGATCTGAAAGTGATTCTAAGCGAGGTTGTGGATTCACAGGAACGCCGACTTTCTCTTGGAGACGAAGTGGCTGAGCTCAAGGAGGAAATCAAGTATCTGAGGTAAGCAAATCAGAATATCATCATCGGAAAATTACAGGAAAGTAATTTGCATATTTCCCACAGGGATGAAGTGCAGGATTTGAAAAGTCTCCAGAGCAACTCTGAATCGAGGCATGTCAGTTCCAAGGTCGACACAAGGCTAGAGAACAACGAGGTAAAAGTCCAAGTGTACCATCCGGTCCAAAGTACTTTCCTAATTCATTTCTCTTGTTTCCAAAACCTTTCAATAGAAATAAATCTTCCCTTTCAAATCCTTTAGAAACCTTTAAAATTTGGAGATTTACGACTCCCTTTCATTTCCTACTGCCAAAAGCTAAAACCAAGTCTTTTGCCAATTTACCAAAACCCAATGATCCCTTCTATTCTGAAATGCAAATGATATTTAATTCCTTTGGTGCAGAAAAAGATCGAATGGCTTAAAACGGGATTAACCGAGCTGAGGCATGAAGTTCGAGACGTTTCTTCTACCCTCAATGTAACCACCCTCTTTCACTTGAGCCAAGAAACAGAGATCGAATCCAAAACTACCAAGCGGAACATGGACACGTTTCAAAAGGAATTGGAGAAAATCCAAGTAAGTGTGGCGGAAACAGTGGAAGATGTGGTAGAGTTACGAGGTGACATGGCGGACATCCGAATGGCAGGGGCAACATTAGGCAAAAACTTTATCCAATTTCAAGCAAGAAACTCAAAGGGAATGAACCACAAGGCACCTGGTGGCAGCACATTCCGGTCAAAGCTTAATGAAATCCTGGCAATCACAAAAGGCAAAAGCCGACATGACAAGAAGAAAATGCGATTGGAACTGGACCTTGTTGAAACCAGAGTGGAGACGTTGCTGGCTACAGTGGCAGAAAACGAGCTGCGTTTGCAAGCTTTGGAAACTAAGACTCCCGTGATTGATTCATTGGTTGAAAGTTCAGATGGCTTGGAGAAAATTCAAGTGGCAGAGTCCGGAGTTGGAATGGAGTCTACAGTGACTGATATTCAAAGGCAATTGGATGAGATGAAAGTCGGGGTAGAGAGTGTTGCTCAACTACAGGAATCTACACAGACTTTGTTCAAAGTCCTTGAAGCCTTAGAGACAAAGTATGATGGGAGACTAAACGAATTACAAGGGACCATTACTCATCTAGATGTCACGACAAATGCCATTTCCGTAACACAAGATGAAGTTAAGGAGCAGCAGGTATACCATTAATAAACAGCTCAAAGACATTAATAAAATTGTCACTCAGGCCAGCAGTTTAACTCTTTCCTAAATTGCAGAAAGCTCAATTCAAAACTGTACAAAAACTTAAGAAGCAATTGCAAGAAAATGAAAAGCGGACAGGAGAAACACATTTGCGACTTGCTGCCCTTCAAATTCATGTCCTACAATGGGGGATGAAGACTTGCGCAGATGAAATGAAAGAAAAGGCGCAAGATTTGAGGATAACGACATTGGAAAAAGTGCCTTTGGTAGCGTAAGCTATGCTAGCGTAGCTATGCTAAGAACTTTGTTACTATAAGACTTATAGAAATTGGGCTAGTTTGGACTTAGAACATCTTAAGAATTATAATTATAAGAATATGTTTTCCAAGTTACCAAAACTCCGCCAAGCACGCACTTCTTGTTCAACTCTAGTCTCCTTTGTGAATCTCCGACTTGGACTTTGTTAACTTGTTCAAATGTGAATAAAATTTAACTTTTTAGTTCCAGAAAGACACATTTGGCAGAGCAAAAATTGCGAATGTAATACAAGAATGTTTGTAATTTTGAATCTGTTGTGGACAGAGTTGTCATGACAACCAAAATGTGCAGGACATCGGAAAAGTGATTGCTGGAAACGCAACAAGATTACAAGCGATGGTTAGGTTATTAGGTTATGCTAAGGGGATGCTAAGGGCATGCCAAAGGTCAAGTTTCATGGTTATACGCCATTTTAGTCAATAAATTGTCTGGTCCTTTGCCAAAGTTCTTTGATCTTTCGTATTTTTTCATAAACGTAAAACTCTCCGAATTGTTTTTATTTGAAACTGAAAATGAAACGCGAAAATAAATAAATTTTCTAAACTGATCCTTTTGACAGGAAAAAAATAATCACAGTCACAGACTTTGGATTTCTCTCATCCTTTTGCAAATTTCCTCCAAATGTGGAAATCCCTTGATTAATTTTCATAATTAGAGGAGCAACTGAGGAATGATTATGAAGTCATACACAAATGAATATGAAGTCTAATGAAGCATTTGTTTGAAACTGAGAACGCCTTCGTCTAGAAAACTAATCAAAAGCACCTTCAGTCAACTTTGGATGAGAAATCGATTCTCATTTCACAAAAAGCACCGCCTCCACTTTCTCTTCAACTTTCACCAGTCCACCTATCATTTAGGCCAAAAAACAAACTTACACGAGTAACAAGAGTTTATCCTAAGCTTAACTTTAAAATTCTGCTAACATCAAAAGAAGCCTTTTGGAAAATCCTTCATCTTAGTCTAATCCTCTTCTAGTTTCTAACAAAATTTTAGAATCAAGGTAGTCACACTCAACGCCAAAAGCCTTTGCTCTAACAAGCAATCAGGAAACTTAATCCACTTTTATACTTACAACTACACCTAAACCACAAAACATAAAAACTAAAACTTCTAAAGGGAGCTTTGGAAGAAATAAAATGAAACAACCAATCAGGAGAGGAGAAAGAGAGATGATAGAATTACATAAAGCGACCCATGCGGTCGTCTGTGGTTTGATTATTTCAAAGCCACCATTGACAAACAGAGTCACTTTTGCACTTCCCGGCCATACACATTATACTCTAGTCTTTGATTAAGGGTCTTAATTAGCTCTTAATTAGCCTTAATCCAAAGATCTAATTTTAATTAGAGAAGAGGATAAGGAATTAATCGCACACCCTGTAGTAGTGGTGAAAGAACAAAAATAAATACTCATAATCATTATAATTATACGCGGTTTACTCTAATATTAATAATACTTTCACGGTCTCCAATGGACGACGACATGTCATCAGGCAGACGAAGGTTCAACAGTAGGAAAAGTCCAATGGGCACTGACGAGTCAAAAATCATGAGTTAGCACCACACTTCAACCCTTTAGCTACTTAACCTAAGCCTAACCTAATTCACCTAATAACCTGAACTGACTAGAAGAACAAAAAGCAAAGGAAGATGACACGAGGACAAAGTGTTAGACTTCCCACATAGTAAATATAAATTGACATTGACAGGTACGAAAGTTGAGTCCTCCGGGAGAGGACGTTCCGTCACACTCTTGCGAGTGCGGGAAGCTTCATTTTCTACTTGTGTGTTTTTGTGTATCTGGGCTGAACGTCCCTTTGCTTTTCCATCTTTGTTCGTGGTTGGTTCTGCGTTGATGACAGACGAGAGTATCACTTATTCATGGAGGTTAAAATGCAAGTCCACATTGATGTCCTCGGAGGTTAGTTGGAGTTGAAGATGTGATGAAAGTGGATCACCGAGTCACCGGCATAGGAGGGAGATTAGGAAAAGTACTTTGCAAGCTTGAGAGGATTCCCTGGAGACATAAGCCCAGGGAAAGCAGAATAGATCGATTGACTTATGAATAAGGACGACTAGGACTAGGACTAGGATGGAGGCAGTTAGGATTAGATTTCGAGACAGGAAGTCGGGGACTGTGGATAATTAACAGAGCGACATGGACTGGAAATGATGACTTTTGGGAAACATAGAAAAGCTTCTGCTGTCTCCAATCTTCAATTTTCTTCCTTAGGCTTTTACTTTGATGAGCCTCCTTCACTCCCATCATCCTCACACTTGAGCGTCTGTGGAGTGGCAGGCGTTGGCTCATCCTGATAAAGTGGATTCTTTACTTCCATGTCACCAGCCTGGAAATTACGGTAAATAACACTTTACAACTGGCAATGTAAAAGGACTTAATCCGGGCAAGGGAACAAATGAAATCCCCACTTGTCACATCACCCTTTGCTCCTTCATTTCGAGTCAAGAGGAGAAAGCGAGATGAGGACACGTTATGAATACGAGTACGAGAAAATACAACTTAGAAGAGCAGAAGGCATAAGGGAAAACTTACAGGGGCAAGTCCAGGACATTCGTAGACAGTGTAATCCCCTTCTTCATTTTCATCGTCACTCTCAACATCAGATCCAGCAGAGCCCTGTCCATCCCCGGCCAAAGGAGTCTTTTGGAGTGCAGCCATTTGTTGCTTTTGATGTTGGTAATGGTACATGTGCGCTGATTGGGCGAGCTTCCGATCCCCACCGGTTGGGCTCACGTCTTTGCTCGGTCCCGTCACTCCGTAAGCAGGGTAGTCCACATCAGCCGTGGCCTTGATACGCTCATTGATTCGATAATAACAAATCCCGGCACCAACCAAAATCACAACTCCCATGGCACTCCCGGCGGCAATTAGCACTAAATACAAGGGAAAACTCATATCAGATCAATGTCCACTGTTTTATGAATGAACTTAAATTCGAAACACGCAAAGCCTTACCCATGTACAAGGGTGAAAAGGAGTCGTCTGATAACCGGGTAGAATATGCTCCGGAATGGTCCACTGCATGCGACGATGTCATCACGTGACTCGGACGAGCGACAGTTATAATATCTGGACCGCCGCTATCAAACTCCTGGTCATTGTTAACATCCGAGTCTCCCGTTTTCTTCATCGGTAAGATCCGTGTCTCTGGTTGGAACTGATGTGCGTTTGCGCCGTCTCCTCTCAGGCTCTCTTCATCGTGACTTCTTTGCCTTTCATGCTCTTCTTTCTCAGCTTCAAGGACGAGCTGGTCTTCAGGTGCATAGAAACGTGTGTCACGTGGACCGTAACCAAATACTCCTTTGTTAAGGTTACGAGTTGACGGGAAATCTGGTTGAATGGGTTTATTCTTATGATGTGTGCGATGGGATCTTCCAGTCTCTTCACGACCAATTTCATCAAGCATATCGCTCGGATCAAATCCAGCACCAGCAGTCAACCTGGCCAGCTTATCAATAAGTGCCTCTTCATCCTCTCCCAATTCTGGAAAAACACAAAATGGTTTAGTTAAAAATGTCTGGCGTTCATTCGTCATCCCAGCTTTCGTAATTTACGCCAATACACATCTGCAACAAAACCTAACTTGCGTACTTGTGGCTTTCAACAAAGGTTCAAGTTGGGATCAATTGAGCTAATTTAATCCCCCTCCCTCGTGATCATTGTCCTATGACAACTGCTACTTGCAATGCGCAAACTAGTCAACTGTGGATTGCAGAATTCGCATAC
The DNA here is from genome assembly GCA_009869845.1 of Pseudachorutes palmiensis. Lineage (NCBI taxonomy): Eukaryota > Metazoa > Arthropoda > Collembola > Poduromorpha > Neanuridae > Pseudachorutes > Pseudachorutes palmiensis. The sequence continues at coordinate 18,899 of VNWY01000548.1, read as the reverse complement.
AATCAGAGCTAGTTTATTATCATAATAATAAGTGCCCTTGAAAGGCTCAATAGCTGGAACGTGAGGTTTGTTGGCAATGGGATTTCTCGCATTCCTAAAATCTTTTCACCCTGCTCCCTCCGCCCACGACTTTCTCCTGTAGCTCTACAGACCGTATAAAACCGTGTGGCACGCAAACCTAATGGAATGCAAAAACTTTCCTTTCAAATCACACAATAAACCTTTTGTCAAGGGACACAAAAGCATAATAAGGATTCAAAGCTAAAGCTTTCGAGCTGAAGCTTCCGGCGGACACATTGTGAAAAGGTCAATTTCAAAATTGTGTTGTATATTTTTAGCATTTCTCATATACAAAAAATATATCCACACTATCAAATAGCCTTGAACCTTTAGGGCGTAACGTGTTCACTCTTTAAATATTAAACCTTCTATTAAGATTGATTTTGTTACCGGGAAAGAATTCTCGAGTTGCGGATACAGTGGAAGTTGCCCTCAGTACCAGTAGTAGACCTCCGATTCCAAGGAATGGGAAGAACATGATCGGTTTTAACTCGGAATCCTTGGAATGTTCGACGTCGTTCTAAATTCACTGGAGATTCTGGTTCTCAGCACCAGTCGAACATTTCAATGAGCTCCATTCTTCCCAATCGACCTAGAAACCCCGACTTTTTGACTTTCGTTCCACTTTCTCCTTAGCGTTGACCGCTTATCCTCCGACCCAGGCCTGGTTCTAAATTCTTAGAATTCCAATTAAACAATTGTGGTGGTGCTGGAGAATATCCGAACTGGCTCTGAGTTGTGTACCTTATGTTCCAGTGCTGGAGAGTTGCTGGATGTGGTGTTGGTGGGGTCTGGGGGTTGCCAATCAATATACTTGGGGAAGGAAAAGGCTTTCAAAGCTACAAGCTTTTCACTCTACGGAGTTTGCGAAGGAAGAACATCGGCTTCGCTTTCCGATCAATTCGATTGACGTCATTCAACCCACCCGGGCTGTCACCCGCACACTGCCCTCTATATAAGATTCCCTGCTGGAGAACATTCGGACATACAACAACATTCGGTGCCTGGATACACTTGCAAGAGGAAACCCCTTGCACCGACGCTCCAGCTATCCAGGACTTTCCATTCATAACATTCTAGGTTTTCAGGGTCTTCCCGCTAGTTCAGCGCATGTCCAGAATCCCAGCGTCCCTTTAGTTTCAGTATCATCCGGAACACACACACACAAGAAACATCTTCATCCAATCTTCATTTCGCATTCTGAGCTGGAACCTTCAGGATAAAAGAAATATTTTCATCCTCCTTTACTATAAGAACACGACACGCTGCCAGTGTTAATCTTTTCCCAAGAGCAATGACATGTCAGATGAATTGGAACAGAAGCAAGACAAATGAAGCCCATAACATTGACATATTCCTATTATCCTTTTACAAAGCCCTCATATGTCACTAATATGACACACGCAAGACATATTTCCAACCAACCCCTCTTCATATTATTATTGACTGGTCCAACTTTATCCCTCGTGTTATAAGCCAAAACTTTAATCATGTTCAAGCTACTAGTCGCTCTAGCTACTAGCTCACTGTGGTTTTGTCATCAGCCATCTGCTCCCACCACCAAGAGACACTAGGATGCTTTTCATCATCCAAAAGGCTTTGGCTTCAAAAACCAACTTTTAGCACACACACATCCTATCTATATCAAAGTCTGCTCTATACTTTCAAAGTTTGAAAACAAACTCGATTATAATTAGGGTATCTTCAAGTGTCTTTTGTGGTTGGCTACCACATTAAACGCCCTGATGAACTCGAGTAGCGTTTGTTGTGGCGATTTACCGCCAACCTTACACCCACCCCTCAATGCATATAATGTGCATGCATGTGTTTCACCTAGGAAAAACAAGGTCAACTGAATTTCAAAATTTCTTCTAGATTTTATTTATTTGATATAATTTGTGTAGTTTTAGTAAAGGGATGAAAGGGTAGAATAGGAAACCGGGGTAAGTTGAGACTTGAGAAAATTCCAGGCGACATTGACAAGAGAGTTTTTGATTGGTTGATATCCTTCCAAGGATTTACTTGATTCCTGGTTTATTTAGGACTTGCTCCACTCTGAGTAAAAAGTTGGTACTGCAAAAGACAAATATGCCCGGGTATTATTATAACTTTTGAAAGAAAAAGGATCTAGGAAATTCGGGGATTTCATCGTTTGCGTGATTTCTCCGTTCTTGCAAACGAACTCAAAGCTCAATATAACTTTTTCCTTGGCACAAAAACTTCAACTTTTTTGTCATTAATTGCTTTCTTTTCGGCATCTTTTTCCTTACCACGCCAGTTCCAATTTGCTGCAAAAGTCCAGGCTGGAACACCGACGAGCGGCGGGAGTTTACAGCAGAGGCTGAAGCAGAAGTCGGTTGCTGCTAAAAATCAAAGAGACAAAAGCAATCTTGTGAGAATTTAATTTGTCTATATAAGAAATGCGACGACACCAAATAATATCTTAAGCAAAGAGGAAAAAGACAAAAATTGGCAAATTCTTTTGCCATTTGCGGTTCCTGCGAAGTTATGAAATTCCGGAACAAGAGATGCTGCATTACATGAAGAAATGAATGTTTTACCCGTGCCTTTTCCACGACTTGAGCAACAGAATTCTTCCTCCCTTCCGGACCGATGCTGGAATGTCTCCTCGCTGGTAAGTTGGTGTCGTCGCAATTGATTGTAGCAGGGGTTGGTACTCTGAGTGTATTTGAGATCATGGTGTTGTCAGACAGTCGTCTGTACGGCGTCTGTGGTGGTGCAACCCTTAAGAAATTTAGATTATCCTGTTGCGGAGGTTCATTCCGTTTCACCATGTCTTCCGCACTGGATGTCTTCCGGGCATCAATCTTAACCTGACTTGAGCTAATGAGTTCACTAGATCGCTGATGACGAAGGTTTGTTTTGACTACAGGGATCACACTGAGGTGGTCCAGTTTAAGTTTATTTCGCTGGTTCCGATCGATAGAGTCCAGCATTTCCTGGAGCGTTGCAATAAGAATACTGAACTGATCAAGACTAAGACTAGGGTTGACTGTTTGAGGTAGCAAGGAAGGGAGGACGCGAGTAGCCATTAAATTAATTGAAAGTCCTTGACGTTTCTCCAGGAGCATTCTTCGGTATATTTCTGCAAGCCAATGCATTAGGGAAATTGTTGCAAAAAGAAAACTTTTTTTTAAAGAATTCATAAGAATAGGATCTTACGAACGACTTCAATGACGACATCGGGGTCTGATAGTTTGACATCGTATAGGATAGGAAGCACTTCGTCTACAATCAATGAGCGATCCAACTTGTCCAAAATGGCTTCGATACACTTGAGTACGCAAAGGGTAATTTTGTTATCTTGATTGCATCCTTGGTAAATCATTTTTGTCTTGGGCATGATGATTCGTCTAATACTTCCTTCATCGAGGTGTATGCTTGTGAGGCTAGTGCAGATGAGCGCTGCCTGTTGAACTTGGATAGTTGAACTGCCGAAAGCAGCAAAGAGCATTGGCAGCGCTTCATCCTTGAGCGTATCATCCAGGCTCTTGTCCAGAATCACATTCAGGTTTTCCAGTAACGTCACCGTTGCCTGAATTGATTTCGGTTGTGAGAAAACAAAACGAAAACTAGGCATCAAGATGAAATCCAATTCTTCTCGCGTCGACTCTCGAATTAGGAACAAAATTGGCTGGAGCACTGCAGCCAGAACCTCCTGTGTCCTCATCTCGTTTTGAAGTGCTGGCCAAATGTTTGAGAACCAAAGTTTCTGCAAAAGAAAGCCGACACCAAAGAAATCTCATTAGACATTGTCTCTCCCTTGGTACAAGGAGAGCAATGAGATGCAGGCAGTGGGCGACAAAAGTCAAAGGGAAAGTTTTACTAATAAAGGGAATCGTTATTGTTTGTCGCCCTTACTCGAGGGATCATCCCAATGACGTCCATCAATTGTCCTCTGTAAAATGTCGCCTTTTGAGACGGATCCTTCATAGAGATTACATCCAGGAATTGAAGGGATTGAACTGCCGGGTCTGAAAAGTATTTGATGAGGGCAAGGAGTTGTGAGCTAGGCCTTGCCCTTGGGTCCTTGTTCAAAAGCCGAATGAGCGCTTCCTGGAGCTGGACCGGGACCTTGGCCAAGAGTCCTGGTAGGAATGCTTCTAGCTGGTCTATTTGCTTCAAGTAGTTACTACTAGAGTGATTGGCCTGGATTAAGGACTCTCCATTGAAAACAGCACCAATCACAAGGCCGAGACTAAAACAGTCAGAGGCTGTTGAGCAAGTTGACGTCTTCTGAATCTCAGGGGCTACTCAACAGAACCAATCAATCATGACAAAGTGACACTACCTAATAATTGTGTCATTTACCGATAAAGTCAAGGGCGGGTTGCCCCATTTTCGGGAGTCGACTAGTCCATGCAATTGACAAGATAGGAGTCTCATCATCGTTACAACGCTCTACAAACTCCAGTCCAGCCAATTTCCAAACACCGCGTTTATTGATGAAAATACTGGAGGGACAGATATTCCGGTGTATCACACGGGCATTGTAGTGCAAGTACTGGATAGCTTCTGTGATCTAAATTCAACAAGGCCAAAGTAAAAATAAACAAGGTCCTCGTCACCCTAATCCACTTCCGCCTACACAAAACTACCCTAAACATACTACTGGAACATTGGAACATACTGCTTTTAACAACCCCCACTTTCACTTAGAGAAACCTTACCTGGAGAAATCCATATTTAAGCTCAATATCCAAAAAGTTTGTATTTATCACGTTGTTTAGGCTCCCTCGTAATGGCTCTGCGACAAAAGCTAACGTTTCTGGACATTCTTCAGGGGGTGCGATAATCTGGAAACAAAAAATAAAAAAAATCATAACGACCGAGCCCAGTTTTAATGCTTAGTTGGAGAGAGTAATTACTGTGTAAGAATCAATAAATAAATAATTGTCTGGAGTATTTACCTGCAGGATTCGTGGGTGTCTGAATCGTTCCAGTTGCCTAACGCTTGACCTCAAAATCTCAGTAATCGTCTCCTTCCGCCTTGGTTTGTGTAACTTTTCAGCGCATCGTTTTTCAAATACAAAAATGGATACTTCCTAGACATTGGGATAAGAATGAAATTAATTTTAGGATTTTGAAATTCTAAAAGCGTTTGAGGGTGATTGATTTTTCTGAGACAATAGTGCCTGAATCCTCGCACCTTTCCGTCTTGCCTGCGTTGCGCTTCATGTATCTTCCATGCGTTTTCAGGTCCAGCGTAGCCAATGAATTTTCCAAGTTCGTATGCCCCTGCTAAGGGGTTGGTGTCAAGGACGGTGGAGAATGGCCCTGCCTTGGACATGGTGTGAGTGACACTGACTTCCGTCCTACCCTGCAACCTGTGGATTCAACCTGTTGGAGAAAACCAAGCTTTCCTCGCTCGCTTTCTCTCCCTGGCCTGGGCCTCGCGTGGCTGCGCTTTGGAGCTCGTAGCTCCAGCGCTTCTCCTCGTTCTCCATCGATCTCACCTGACACTGTAGTTCCCATGGAGAGGCAGGTGGAAGAGGATGACCCAGAAAATAAGACCTCTTCATCAATTATTTCCAAGCCACAAACAGAGTGTGGTCCCACCACCAGCATCCCATAAGGAACACGTCTCAAAGCCCAAACAACTCCCACAAACAGACACTTGGGCGGAATACAATAAATGGGTGGCAATGTAATTATTATAGAAGTCTATTCCAGAGCTAGCCACTCAGGAATGAGGTCAAGAGATTCTATACCATCCCAAAAGATTACATAGGTACAGAACCTTCGAGAGATCAAAAATGTCAAAAACTTCTGGGTAGGTTAGCTTATAGGGTTGAGGGGGGGGATTCAGCGTCTTGAAAATGAAAAGATTCAACTCAAATGAAGCTCTGATGAGGTTAGGTTCCAGCTCCTTTGCTTCTACGAACTTTGACTCCATTGATTTCTGACAGATGAAATCTCTCGACCTAAATTTATGAGCGTGGAACTCATTAATTTGAACAAGGGGCGTGACCCAAGCCATTTGCTAATTGCGCTTTCCAAAATTGAAAAAAAAAAATCAAAGGGCTCTAAAAAGGGAGTGGAGTGTGTCGTTGAAAGCTTCCGCGAACTTAACAAAAGGTGACATTTTCCTGGAGAGATTTGATGAATTGTCTACCCTTGTCTACCGCATGCTTTTTTTAAAGCGATGCACACCGGAGCCATTCAAGTGCACTTCAACTTCAAGTTGGAAGAAAGAAAGGATCTAAAAACAGAAAAACAATTCGAGGGAATAAGGGCTTAAAGAGAGTACACAATGGTGGTATTCTTTCAACTGGTTTCTAGGAGCTGTGGTAAGAGCATAAGGTGTGAATTCATCATGTTCCCTAATGCATCCCAGTGGGAACATAAAGGTGGGTTTACATCATCGTTACAAGCATAATGAAGTGTGAGAAGAGACTTGATAGGCCATGCTTGGGAGCATTCGCTGAACCAGCGACCTCACGTCTAACCCGCAACCTACGGAAAAACTGACCAACCGGGAAGAATGGAAGTCATGGAGAAATGACGTCTGATCAATCTTTCCATAGTGCTGGGTATTGGATTCCTATGCCAAGTACGCCCTGGAAAACGAACAAAAGGAGAAAGGAACTGTCTCCGATAACTCAACCGGAAACGACGAAAATCTGAAAATCAAATATCCGCCATGGCGGCGGTGTTTCCTCTCCTCCGGCACCGTATCGTCAACCACTCAACTAAAAACTTTCCAGATAGGAAATAAAGGGAGAGTGAAGGTAAATAAGGTTATAGGATAATACACCGCAGGCTTTTTCCACTACCGCCGGAATCTAACTTATTTCCATCATGTGGAGACATCAATCAAGACCACCGAGGTGGCACAAATTAGTCCCTAAGCCATTTACATGTGCTCTTCCGTAATTAATTTTAATTTCAATTTCCGTTTGTCCTAGCGAAGAGAGTTACAAGAAGGGGATTGGAGGAGGCCAATTCATTTTCCATCAAAAGTGTAAACTGTACATTCCTGACGGGACTAAACAACGCTACGGCCGTTTTAATTTATGTCTGACGTAAAATATGTTCATTTAAAAAAGGTGGTATATGGAGAATTAAGCCTAAAATATTTTAAAACAGGCGACATAAAACATAAAAGGCCTTTTGGCTTGCATTCTGAGCCATTCATTTAGGCCATCAAATGATAAATTGGCTTAAATAGGGTTACATAATCTACAATTACGCCCTTTATGGGGACGTTTTAATTAAGAGTAGGTAGACCTTACATTTAAATAAAATGTAAAATAAAATTCCAATAAAATCCTCCTTCCTTATAATTATAAATTCAAGTCAGTCAAATATTGCAAAACCGTTGCCTTCCTCGAACTCTTCGTTTTCGGCATTTCCTCTACAAACTAAAAGGCTAATTTACAAAATGTTTAGAATTGTGTGGCTAAGCACACAAGGGCCAAACACCATGCTCATGCGCTCTTACAGACAAATTAAGTAGAGGAACTTTTTGAATAAAGTTTCGAGCAAACCGCAGTAGTGTGTTTTAGGGATGTTTTGGACATGTGCAAAACGTGGGAGCTATGATCACAAAGCACAAAGGCAAACCAAAGTGCTAGTGATGCAGACACAGAGTGGGATGCGATGATTGTATATAGTGCAGATTGTATATTAATATCCTACTGAAAACTCCGCCATTTGTATTCGTAAGGCGGGAGTAGAGTTAAGACAAGGCCAACAAGGAACAGGAATCAGTATTGTCCCCTTATTCCGTTGAGCAAGACTAAAGCGACTCTTCATGGCATGGCGAATCCTTGCTCCAGTTTCAGACCAAAGTTGTGAAAAGAATCCAAAATTCTCACTCAAAGGCGTGTGTAGCGAAACTTATACGGGTTGGTGGTGAACTTTGATTTTTAGCAATTAGAGTAGAGCGTCGTCCGCACATAAGAAGTTGGGACGAATCCTTCTTCTAGTGAGTGTTGACGACGCACTCGTGTCCAGCCATCTCCTTGGTCAAGTTCCACTACAAATAACTGCTCTCCGTCAGCCATTGGGATACTCCCCTCGGATGTTGCTGTTAATATAAGATCAAATAAATTAAATTATGCCAATGAAAGATGACCGCAGGGTACTTACCGTCAAAGGGGTATAAGGCTTCACAAGTTCCCAATACCGGAAGCGGATCCTGATCGAAATCTGTCTGGTCAGCATCAATGTGCTCAAAATCTGAATCTGGTAGGCTTGTATGTGAGGTGCTAATGCCTGACTCTGGACTATTCGACGACCTAAGAGCAACCGGTCTAAATTAATGTATATTCTGGGAATTTGAAATAATCAAGCGACTCACCCGTACCCATGAGATGGCAATGGGGTAGAAGGGGCGGAAGGTTTCTGATTATTTTGACTCAAATCTGAAGCCGATCGACTCAGAGATTCGTCAGAACCGCTACTTCGATGAGTAGAATTTCGTATCCCATTCTGATTGTGAGAGAGGTAGTTGGACTGTTGCGTCGGAGGCAGATCCATTTCCACCAAGTAATGTTGGTACTTTTGCAATTCCATTTGCAACTTTTGAAGTTTGTTCATACTCTCACGGAGTTGGCCCTCAATCGCCGTTGGGTCGCCAAGTTGAGGACTCTGTTGGTACACAGACTGCATTTTCACTAACCCATCCCTGCAATAAATGTGTTAAATCCTGATTGTACAATGGAGAACGTAGCAATTTTCGGAACTTACTTTGCCGCATTTTCTGTTTGTATCTTGGCAGTAAACTCGTCTACTTTTTGCTGTAACTTTTTTCGTCGTTGATTGGGTGGGAGTTCACTGTAGTCATCCCGTCCTTCGGCGGTGCCAGGCTACACAGAATACAAAACGTTACACGAATGTCCCATTGGCTCAGCCCATTCAAAACTTTTGTTTACCTTGTTATTTCCGAAGATTCCAAAAATGCCGGATCGTTTCTTTAATTTCCCAGAGGATAGTGTTCCTTTGTAGGTGAGGAGGTGGGTTTCCCCTCTGAGAGTATTCCCATGGCCATTGGTCTGTGGAGGTGGGGCTTCTCCGCACTTGATGGCACTCAAGTCTTCAAACGGGATATCCTCCGGTGGAACAAAACCGGATTTGAATCGCTCAATTACTTGCTGACAGTCCTGGGAAAAACATGATAAAATTAGAGTCCACTTGTCAATGTCGATCCAGCCAGGAGACATGCGCGTGTCTTACAAGGGTCTCATTGATATCCCCAGCGGCTCGGAGTATTCCGTCCAAGCATGTGCTAAGAATTGGGTAAACATTTTTTTCTGCTTCTGTCGCTTGAACAAGGTAATTTCTAAAGTAGCTCGTTCTTTTCTCATCCATATCTTGGAGCCCTATAATCAATATCATTAGTAAATCCAGTCTAAGGAGCATCTCCGGGTGGAGAATTCAAAGAAATGAGCATTTAACGTACCTTGGAAAACACTAGGCATGAGACTCTTGTAGTAAGCATTCTGCAATTCGTTCGACTTGTCCAACTGAAACCAACCAAAACGTCACACGTTAGCAATACCGTTAATTCAATTTTGTAAATGTGTTCTCAGCCTTGGCTAAAAACCTTCCCAAATGGCTTTACGACAGAGCCATTGATGAAATCTTACCTGGTTCGCATATTCCTTTTTACTGTCTTCACACTGTTGGGATTTGTAGAGGGACTGGAGTCGAGTCTTTTCCACTTCCGCTCTGGAGAGGTTCAGATCTGCATCTGCGCGTTGGAAAGCTTCGTAGGATTTCTCAGACTCTCTGAATGCCTTTTCATAATTCTTTTTGGCACGGTCCAGATTTGCTAGCTGGTTCGTCAAATTCGTCTGGTGACGAGCTCCATCTACTAAAAGTTTCTTCTTTTCATCCTTGAATTCTCGGACTCTGCTGTTAATGTCCTTAATCACATTGGATGCCAATGACTCAGCAACGACCTCGTGTTGACCCGCTAAATCATTGAGCTCATTCAGCATTTCCTTGAAGGCTTTGCAAGAAGTAAATCTGTAACGAAAAGAAAGTCATTTTTAGTGGAAGAGGAGAAAAGATGAGACGAAGAAGCAAAGGTCAAAGGCAATCTAAATGTTATCATCCCTGTTTGCAGAGATTTGGAGTTATTACAAGAACTTGCTTTTGTTTACATTTATTTACAGACTATTGATTAGAGCTTTTGATAGAGTGGACAAGAGGGAATGAAGAGCTCATGCACACAAGCCGCCCACCGAAGGATTACAACGCCCAGAATGTCAACATTTTCAACAATAGATTACACACAAAAGAACCAAGTGGGTGTTTCATCCCTCTTCCTCAAACAACGATCGATTACATTATTCTATGTGATCAGAAGAACCAAAAATCTACCCACGGCCAGTCCACACTTTAAAATTCCATAAGCATAATTTCATCAACCGATATAATCAACTTGGAAAAGAACTTTGGAAGTAACCCCACCAGGCCCTATCACGTAACGGGAATAAAAAGTGTCTACAAGGAAATGCTTCGAAAGTCTTTCCTTCGACAGAAGAACAAACGGAACCACTCAACCAAAATGAGGATTGATAAGGAAAAGCAGCTGGACGTCGTTAAGCAAGTGGTGGCTGCGGGTATTAAGTTGACAGTTGTAACAAGCATTTCACGTACTGAAACTCTTCCTCTTCCTTTTTCTTTGGGAAATATGTCTTCACCAATTTCCTGTAAAAGAGAAAATAGAATCATTTCAAATGCAAATTCAATTCTGCCAAAACAAATTGGATTAAGGACACGACGACAAAGACAACCGACTCTCCCTCATAGTTCATAGGCGTTTACTATATTCCAACTTTTTAAAGAGAAAATAGAATCATTTCAAATGCAAATTCAATTCTGCCAAAACAAATTGGATTAAGGACACGACGACAAAGACAACCGACTCTCCCTCATAGTTCATAGGCGTTTACTATTCCAACTTTTAATGAATGGAAACTCCAAAGGCTAAACAAATTGGCCTCTCGACCATTTTCATCGACGACCATTTAAAACCAAAACAGTGCTACTGATCTGCACTGCACGTGTCTCGGTACCACCAGCGGAAAGGGAAGTTGTCTCTTTCCTCCTCGTGTCATCTCTTGTCTCCATTATATTTTACTTGTCACTTCAAAACTACCCCCATGACCACCAAAAACTAGTCAACTGCACCCATTCCTACACACTGAACCACTTGCTCCAATCTCAAAGATTCTCTTTCCTCCTCATGTCATCTCTTGTCTCCATTATATTTTACTTGTCACTTCAAAACTACCCCCATGACCACCAAAAACTAGTCAACTGCACCCATTCCTACACACTGAACCACTTGCTCCAATCTCAAAGAGAGATCCACTTTCATTGAATCTGATCATTTTCTCATCCTTCAATTTCCACAATGCCGTCATAATAAGGCTCAATTTGAGAAAGTCGCATCTTTGTCGTGTGTACACACGTGTTAATACCTAAGTCTTCCAGCATACTCTGTCTCAATGGCCGCCCTGTCCCGAAGGAAGTGGCCATATCTTTCCAGGAACTCGATTCCTTTCTGCGTATGTTGGGACACATTGTCATACTGGTCCTGAAATAAAAAACAAAAATATTACTTACTTAGAGAGGCAAAGACATCATAAATCAAAAGGAGGAATTTGAGATAAATGATTAATCATAAGACAATGAACTTCGGCACTTACAAAACTGTGACTCATGAAAAGTACAAACATCTCAAAGTACAAATTGTACGTAAATAAGAAAATACATAGGAATAGTCAGCAGTTCTACATCAGCGTTTTCACCACTTTAAGACAGCGACTCTGGGAACAAAGCCTAGCTAAAGCTTTCGCTTTGCGCTTTGCAAAGCCAATGAAGTTTTTAGCTCCATTTGCACCCCCCAACGCTTAGGATTCTTAAATTACAAAGAAAGCATAACATTGAGACAAATGAAATAAATCTTGGTTTCATCACATGGAAATTACGACAGGCATCATTGTCAACGTTCAAAAAAAAACTTCGCCTTGCTCCAAATACTTCAATTAAGACATATACAAAGGAATTGACACTCGTTATATGATCACATGTCCTTAAAAACAGACACACACACACAAGACACACAACGCCTCTTAATATACAAACAGAGCAAGCATAATAATAAGTCACAAGGCGGAAAAGGGATTTGTAACTCTTCAGACACAAAGACAAACATGATCACAAGAAGTCACAGAGACGTGAGTTTGGGGTCCAGAATTCTTTACTTTCGCTTTCATCTTCAAAGTTCACATTTCAGAGTTCATTTCCTTTTTCAAAATGGAATGTTACGTGTTTCCATTGCAAATAATTAACTCCATGAGGGAGCTATTTACGACCTAATCTTCTAAAGTACGAAGTCCTAATGACACCCATAATGACAAAACAATGGTCTCCTAAAGATGAGATTGTCAGCAAATGAGGAGTGACAACAATGGCCTCTTTGAAACTGAAAAGTTACGCGCATTTGACATTAATTGACATGCTCAGCTGCAGGAACAAAACCCTGCTTCTAGGTTTTTATTTTTAGAAAAATTGACTTAAAAATTCTTATTCTGCTCACACCCGGAAATTAAAAATTTAATAATAATTCATTTGAATTTTAATCAAACATCCAAGACCCGTTTAGTAATACGGAGATAAATTAAAACCATGCAATTACTGCCAATCAATCAATCACAAAAAACGATCACGTACAAGCCTATGTTCGATGCTCGGTTCGCATTCGCACTTTGATTCCTCCCATTTGCAGAAAATTATCGTTTTTGCCAAATCACAAAAAAATAGCGGTACATTTTGTGTACCCCCCGTTAACACCCCTAGTTTTTTCAATTGAACAATTAGATGAATAATATTTGAAAAAAAAAGTTTTTCTTCAATAATAATTTTGATCTACATTTCAAACCCGTCACTTAACCATCGGACGAAGCGGATTTCTATGTGTGAAAAATGGGTTAAAACCCTCAGAACCCAGTTCATGATTAAGCTAAATTAAGTTCCCCGCTCTCCGAACAAAGCTTTTACCGCGTCCATCTCAAAATCCAATTTTGATGGCGTCCATCTCACAATAAATTAAGTTTCGTTAATCATAATTTATGAACTTTGCCGCCTGTTACTTCAAAGAACCGTCATCAATTTACTTTTACGTTTTAACGGAACCCGACACTTTGAGAGTAAGAATTCATTTACGAGCAAAAGCAAAGATTGGGAAATAAGTTGGAAGCAACGAACCATTGCTAATTTTACTCTTCCATCGTTTCAAAAGCGCAGACGCGCGTCCATTTCCTTCCTCTTTACTTCCACTTTCCCAACTTCCGAGATCCCAGTGAGGCAGAAACTGAATTCAGAATATGGACTCTGAAATGTTCGTGATAATTAAATTATACTCAAAAATTCAATTGAAAAGTTCAACATGTTGGAGTGTACAGTTACAAAACTCGCATTTTAGCGACAAGCTCCGCCTACGGATGAGTACATGCGGACGCATAATAAGACGTACAATTCACTCCTCATTTTTGTCCATTGAAATCGTCCATGTAACCTGTTTATTATACTAACTTAACAATCGGAATTCACCAATTAAGGGAACACTGGGAACAAGAAAATCCCGATTCCCTCCATAGTCCTCTCCATTATTCCCTGTTTAACATTTTTGCAAATCACGAAGAAGCGAGCCAGTCAACCAAATAACAAACCCACGATTAATTTATACGAATTTTCATAATTACTGCCTCGCACTTCATCACGCCAAGAAGGATCGGAATTGAATGCTAAACAAATCTCACATTCACTTGCTACCATCAGATAAGTAGGTTAACCTCTACACAGACAAAAATCCAAAACAATCCAAACTGGTCTTAGTGTCCTTTACACACGTATAAGTTGACATGTGAATCACGTTTCGAATATTTTAATACCCATCCCTTGTCAAAAGGATGGCAAAAGTCGTATTATACTCAAATATCAGAGGACCATAATTTACAATTTCACCCGCAAAAGAAGAACCATTAATCAATCGAGGATTTGCTTCGGACTTTTAGATAATGGACAAGTGAACCCGTGGCACTTGTATTCATTAATAATAATCATATGCGCGCCACTACGCAAACGCGTAGGTGAGAAGTTTTCAAAGCCAATGGAAACTTAAAGAATCAGGTTAAATTTTTGACAGGGGAAGAGTTGATTAAAATTATTCAAAATTAAGCCCATCCTTATTATACTTAGTTTTACGTTAAAAAGAGTTTTCTACCACAGTACCAAGGCTACGCAGTCACTTTATAAGAAAGTGATTCACCAGCTCACTGATTTTAGCACCAAAGTGCCACTTAAGTGTGCCAAAGAAGGTGAAGATCTTCGTAAAAAGTTTGGGGCTTTCACACTTTCCTGTCACAAATCTTCTCTAAACAGAAACCCAAGGGGAAAGGAACATACGTAAAAGTTATACAACTTTAAACAAAAATAAACTTCAACATGGGAAATCCTGTGTGGGGAACATGTGCATGTGTATAATCTTTTACTTTTAACAAGCATGGGAATATTCGCTAGTGAACTATAGTGAATAATCTAAAAACGTAATTAAGAACTCTTTTGACCTTGACATTGAACAGAATTTCTGAAAACGTAAAAGAAGCTTCAAGGAAGCATTTAAAACTCATTCATCTCTACTATCCATCACATTTCAAGTGCTTTTTAAGGACGAGGGAGGCGAGGGTTCTCTAGCATATACAGACGCCATGCCATTGAATGTTAAAATTCAGAACAGGCTCAACGAGTCCTTTATACAAATTGGATATGATTGGTAATCCAAATTGGGATGGAAGATGGATGAGTCTGCAAAAACTTTTAGGGCTCGATGAAGATCAAGTGTATACTTGTAACCTATCAAAATGGGATAAAATGGCAATGGTCAAGCTCCAACTATCATGACTCAACACAAAGTTCTAAAAAGTTACAGTCTTGTAGCCAACACCTAACAATTGCCAAAATACCTTGTCTCGACTTGAATACACAAATTATATACCGTCCTTCCCCGTCAATGACCCCGGCAAATAGCTATCGAAACTTTATCTTCGAAAGAACTAATCAACTCTGAGTTGATTCCGGTGGAAAAGTATGACTCAATGATCTCCAAACACGAGAGAAAGTGTAAATGCTTTTCATTGCTTTTCCCCCGGGTAAACTATAAACCTAAGTGACATTCACGTATTCTACCCGGTGAGTCATAATATGGTTTTCTTTTTGTAAAACTTTTCCCCTCTACAAACATTAAAAGAAAAGCAATAGAAAAAGAAAAACCGAAAACAGGAGGGCAGCCACCCCTACAGAAACACAAGGGCAAATGGTAATGAAACTGATCTCGGGGGTCACGTGTACTTATCCTCGTCACACCCTCTTTTACGTCGTCCACTCATCCGAATTTTCCGACTCATCGTCACCACCTACGTAGTCCTACCTTAATAATTTATCCAAGACATCTTCCTCGTTCCTCACATCGGTTTACCTTTTATTGAAACATGCGGAAGTGATCTCATGTCAAAGCACTCAATCTCCCGCAGTTCCAAATTATCATCCCACCTCCCTTATCGTTGGCAAATTGTAAACAAAGTTGGCAGGAAACCTCTCCCAGTTAGCCTCATTCCGGAAAAAAGATAAGCTTACGGTACGGTGCCAAAAAGTCCGAAAAACCGACTCTGTTCATGAAACACGAGTTTAGAAGATTACTCAATGGGAATTCATGCATAATTTTAGATATCCTGTTTTTTGAATTGGGCATGATTATTGGAAACTAACATAAAAAAAAAGAAGTCAGGGAGTTGTTGAATAAGCACATCACCATCTGGATGCCGAAAGCATTTCTTTATCACGCCATGTCGTTCACATTTGAAGTATCGCAGAAGACGGACGAGTATAATGTATTGCCCTACTACTGGCGTCGCAAATATTCAAGGTTATGCATCACGCTTTTGAAGTTGCCAAGTGAAATGAACCTAGTCATCTTCATCAGCTAAATTATCATCCGTTGCCTGTTGCCATGATTTCATGATGACGCTTAACTGCATGACAAGTACCAACCGAAATCCCAACGAACGACACCTCCTTGGATCCATCCAAATCAAATAAAATATCCAATTGTCGTGATTAGGAGTATCCCAACGACCATCGAAACTGTTTTTTGCATAAATTACAATGTGGTAAATGAGCTTTAAGCGCTTAAGCGAAATTACATTATGAATGAATGAGAGGATGTTGATGTTTATTAGCCCATAAAATCAAAAACCTACTAACACTCAAATCACAGGATCTCTAGTCAAGTGTATGGGTAGAATAAATTCAGCAAAACATGATTTACAAGAATCGTCCTTTGTAAACGTAAGGTCACACCACTTCACCTCACATACTGAAAAATAAGAGATCTAAAGGCCGTCTGTGGCCATCTCAAAACCTATCGGTGGAAATTATGATTGCAAAACTTAATCAGTAAAACATTATTCCTTATGTAATCCATCCTTTTATCCTCCATCCTCCATTGTCTCTCAAGTGTGTAAAAAAGACAAAACAAAGACTATTAGATTATTGCTCTTTAACAATCATATCTTTGGAGGATAGTGCGAAATTGTCAACTCTGTGCTACTGCTATAACGAATAACATCGATTTCCGCTGACTCATTCTGAGGATTGGCGAAAAACTTATATGACCTTCGGAAAAATAATAATAATAAGTTCCAGGGTTTAAGCAAATGCGCAAATGTCCCCATTCATGGTAAGCAAAATATGAAAGACGATAAGGATAAAAGGAAGGATTTAGAAGTTTAGCAGCCGGAAACTGGGTTAACAGACAGTAAGTATATCAGCAGCGTCTAATTGAAAACAGAATCCAGGGATGCGTATAATCAGATGCAAAGACAACAATAAACTTCCGCTTTTGCTTAAATAAAGCACGAGATATGGCGTGGATGAATCTAGATTTCAATGAATAATTTATTGAAGGGAATGGGAAAGACTGGGAAGACGGAAATTCTGAATAAACACAGCCTCGTCTGCGGTCAAGAAAACAAGAAACCAACTGCCAACTTTGTCCTGATGTCACTAATAACTAACTTTTGTCAAAGAACATCAATCGAGGCTTCTTCGAATCAACTTTTGATGGGAAAATACCACTGGAATGCAATGGGAAATTACAGTTGGTCTCTCGTCATGCTCATGTAACCAAACAAGAATTTCTCAAACCGGAAACAGTATATAGAGTGTTAAAAAAATCTAAATAAACGTCAACCCACAGGAGCCCATAGCCTGGTAAGCTACACAAGGAAAGTGGCGAGAATCATAATTAACGCTGTCGTTTTTGCGCAATGGCTTTCCATTTAAATCCATAGCATTGAGGAAACTACACTGACGCTGAGGTTTTTATCCTTAATTATTGGGAAAAGCCTAGAAATAATAAATTGCGGTCCCGGCCTGCTAAAAAGCTAAATATACTACACTTTTAGTCCCTTGTGCATTTCTATTTTCGTCGAAGCCGAAGGCCCTTGGAGGGCTAAGAGAAAGGAACACCTTGGTCCTTGGTCATATTCAAAGTCCCTTCACCGAACACCGGGACCGGATTTGGAAAAATATATTCCCATGGCCTACAAAAATATTAAAAACCCAATATGAATTTGTTCATAAACTTACCCAAAGCTCAATTCCCCAAGTCATGACGTCGGAAGACGATGGAAAACTACTCCATATAAAATCCAAATGGCTTCGGAATTGAATGTGAGCGTCGGGTAACGACGACTGTAATCAACGACTAAATCGAACTTGAACTGATCAGTCACCGTGCGTGTTACACTTTATGGTTCTGTGACGAGTACCAAATGAGTCACTTTATGTCCTCATTTGTTTATATCCACGCAACAACAATGGAGTATTTCAATTCTTCAACTTAATTCCGAGTAAACTTTTAGTGTAGGTCGTGTGGTCGGGAATGAATGGAATAGTTTTTATCTCTGTTGATGTTTACGAGTTGAATGGCCTTAATAAACTGGACACCACAATCACCCACAATTCAGGCGGGATGTCCGGGACTTGCACTTGGTATCCAATTGACGTCAATCCGGGTTGATGTGTATGGTTAACGGTTCCTAGCTCTACAAGTCCATTGTCTGTAGTGACACGCCTTTCTGTGAAAGTAAAGAGAGTTAATTAGTTGGTCTCCTGACATTCTTGACGATTGAGTTGGTGATGATTAATCAGTGTTCTATGAAAGTGTTACTGCCTGACTCACCCTTGAATGGTCAACACGTCAACAATTACAAGAATGGTTGAACTCCAATTGACAGGGTTAGTGGTTCTTGTGTTATCCAACCACTTCTGGATCCAGGTGAACGGGGATGAACTGGATGTGATTGATTAGTGGTTTACCTTGGTGTTGTTTAGTGTCTGGAGAGTAATTGGTACAACTCCCCTCGATTACTTTCAACTGAAACAGCAGAATAGGAAGTCGACGTTCTTTTGGGGCATTGGAATTCACTAGGAATGGAATTGGGTGGGGGAAACAGAGGGAAGGGGATGGGGAAAATCATTCAACAAACTACCACCAGAGACCCTACCAAATCAGCACAAGAAAAATACAATTTTATGTAATAATTAATCATTAATAATTAAGCATTTACCTATTAAACAAGAGAGTTAATTAGCATTCAATTTGTAGAAGGTACTCTCTATGCTTTTGTTATGTGCCTCTGTCCTTCCGTTCTAAGGATTTTACTGGGAAGATTCAAATGATGCTTTTGCAGCAATGAACTCCTGATTGAAACGCCGTATTCACACATTGATCGGAA